>JAVDPK010002446.1:0-33855 GCA_034780415.1 Cichlasoma orientale
ATCACCCCCCCCCCCCCCCCCCCCCGTTTCTATCCAGTTCTGTGGCAGAGGCCCTGAAGACCGGTGCCACAGTGGAGCCAGAGTACTTTGACCAGGTGACAATCTACTTCAGTGACATTGTGGGTTTCACGACCATCTCTTCGCTCAGCGATCCCATTGAGGTGGTTGACCTTCTCAATGACCTCTACACACTATTTGATGCCGTGCTGTCTAACCACGATGTCTATAAGGTCAGAGAACAGTAAACAGCCAGTGTGCGAGATTATGGAGTTTAAATTTGTGACTTCTTAGCGACCAACGTGCGTGTTTTGTCCAGGTGGAGACGATCGGTGATGCTTACATGGTAGCATCAGGCCTGCCTAAGCGAAATGGCAACAAGCACGCTGCTGAGATCGCCAACATGTCACTGAACATCCTCAGCTCAGTGGGAACCTTCCATATGCGACACATGCCAGACGTGCCCGTCAGGATACGAATAGGAATCCACTCAGGTGGGCGCGATTAGTCATTAGAGTCATTATCAGTCTGTATGAAGTTTTAAACTCCATTTGTGGAGGGAACCTGTACAGGAAGAATTCTTCTCTTCCATAATGAGGCTGATTGTGAGTCATATACACTAAATCTCTGAAGGAGATTTTAGAACAGGTATCCTTATAGTCAGGTGATATTTATTTACAGGCACATTTAAGAACAGTGCATGTTGGCTAATGTGATGGATGGCTAAAAAGAACTAAATAAATATAAGCTTCACATTGAAGCTACAAGAGTGGACTTGTAGTCTTGGTAATTGACTTTAGTCTTGATTCGGGCTTACTGGACAAGCATTAGTTTGGGCGGATCTAGACATCAAGCTCAGCTCCAGTTACAGCAGATCAGCTGATCTCCATGCCAACCCACATCAGCTGATATCTCACCTTAGGGTGCACTTTTTAGGCTGCTTTAGTCTTTAGACAGTTGCTACACATCTGCAAACCACTCTGCAACCCACCTCTTCCTCAGTCCCAGTCATTTTATTGCTACTGATGCCTCCTCTGTTATGAGGTGAGGGTCTTGATGCTGCTCTCTCAGAGAAGGATATATTCCCTCAGATACTAAAAAGTTTTCCTCACTGAAATCCTGACTTTGAGCCTGTAGTTTAAATTAAAAACACAACTAGTGATGGACATTTCTCAGCGTCTACATTTAGCTATCAGGGATTGGAATGATTGTCCACCGATGTGCATTTGCAGGGCCCTGCGTTGCTGGCGTGGTGGGCCTGACCATGCCTCGGTACTGCCTTTTCGGAGACACCGTCAACACTGCCTCTCGTATGGAATCCACTGGGCTGCGTATGTACCTTTTACACATTTCCACCATGTTTTGCTGCCTTGTGCATGTTTAAGTTGACTCTATTGTCTTTATATTCGCTCTGCTCACCTCTCCTCAGCTTATAGAATCCATGTAAACATGAGCACCGTGAAGATCCTCCGCTCTCTAAATGAGGGTTATAAAATAGAAGTTCGAGGAAAGACGGAACTGAAGGTAACAGATTGGGAGATGCTTTCTTATCTACTTAAAGATCGATTGCACAGCTCTGAAGTGTTCTTTTCTTGCAGGGTAAAGGTATTGAAGAGACGTACTGGCTTGTGGGGAAATCCAACTTTACAAAGCCTTTGCCAAAACCACCAGAGATTAAACCAGGGTAGGAGACTGAATCTAGTTTTCATTCATGCACCTGCACAGCAGCTGAACTCAAAGGAAAAAAATAATGAAATGTGTGCATTTATTTCAATTTGCTATTGAAGTCAGACTTATAAATCATTTGCAAACATCTTTTTTCAGAAATGTTACTTTTCATTAGCGTAATGCACATGTAACTTGTGCCAGCCACTCATGCAAACTGCAACTATCCACATGTTACTTCAGGCAAGACAATCACGGGCTGAACCCTGAGGAGATAGCTGCATACAGGAAAAAGAAAGCAGAGAAAAAGGCTTGACCTTCTTAGTCCATACGCAGGAGGTATCGATCTGCATGCCGGCTGGTGTTGTGCTGTGGAAGTGTTACTGTGATGAGCTTGCACGCATAAATTTCTCTTATAGATTTCTGAATCTCACAGATTGCTCGTGATCTGGTAGCGTCGTTAATCTTTTGATCTTATTGGCTTCTTCTTAAGCAGATTGGGGAAAAGCCCTCTTTGTTTAGTGCATTTGTTTTCATTGTGGCTGGCTGGCGTATTTTCATAATTAATTTCTTCTTTTTTTCATTTACTGTGTTTGTGGCTGCTATTGTGTTTTTGTAAATCCTAGCGCGCTCCCTAAATTAACAACCGTGTAAATTACAGCAATGATTTTAACACTTTTCTCTATGTCAACTAGGGACAACTGGCAAGAGATGGTGACAGAGGAGATCAAGGCTCTTTTCCGCAAGGCCAAAAGGCAGGTGGACAAGAAGTTGTGAGGGAGAGGAAGAGAAGAAAAACTATGGAACAAGCAAAACTAGATGAGAGGAGAGGAGGACGTGTCCAGAGAAACAGAGAGACAAAGAGCTGGGAGGGGCATGCAGAGGACAGAGAGCACCACCCAGCTTCTCACTGTGGCTTAATGCAGACTTCTTTAAGAGGATTGTCCATCGACTGGCTAATCTGCCTGCAGCCAGCACAGCAGAACACGACGGTGCTAATGTAGTGAGAGTCACCTGCCTGCGTACCTGCTGCCAGAATCACAGGGAAGGTGCACCTCTCCTTAATGAAGGATGCACTCGTTCACTCCTCTCTGCACTCACTGGCCACTGCGTGGTCACCTATTTCAGGGCAATCAGAAGCTCACTCTTCGGAAGATTTGAGTGCCCCAAACGCCTATTTCAAAATGAAATGTTATATATTTTTTTTCCTGGTGATAATATCTGTTTTTAGTTTCTTATAAAAGCTCACGATAGAGTTGCTGAGACTGTTACTTCGCTGTGGCTGAATACTAAAAGTCATAAGCCGTCCAAAGTTGGAGGCAAAAGCTGCTACTGTATGAAAATATCAAAAAGAGAAAAAAGACAGGTTGATCTCTTTTGTTTCTACTGTTTTGAAGCAGGAGATGAAGTACATTTAAGCCCATTTCTACTTTTTTTCCCCCTTAACAAGTATAAATAATGAAAATTATGACCCGTTTTACTTTCTGTTGTGGTGAGGGAAATGGGCAGTTCCCTTAGTGAAATGTGTCTTTAAGTCTAAAATGTTCAAAACTTTGCTTTAATGTTTTGTTATGAGAACACAAGTGTGTGTCTACAGTATCTGCACACACTAGTTATATTATTTATCAACCATAACTCCAACTTAGCTGTCACATTTGAAGTGTCACATGGTTTCCCTAACAGGAAACATTCCCATTAGTATTAGAATTCTAACTATGGCTCATTTTAAATCTTTAGGTATTATAGCACACATATATATTTAAACTGGTGTTCCTAATCACATTAATGAAGGCCCTGTTCTATCTGTAAGTACAGAGCCTTTATTAATGTGTTTACCTACCACTTAATGAGAAAGTGGCTGCAGTGAAAAAGGTCTGTTTATCCATATGTATTTGTTTCTGTGACAGAAGTAGGGACCACCGGCTGAACAGCACCACCTTCTGTTCAAATTAAAGCAGAAAGTAAGTAAATAAATAAGAAAAGCCACAAAGTGCTGTACAACAATTAAAACATCAAGTATTCACAAATTTTTCGTGAATGAATGCTGATTAGGTTTATTTGGCCTATTATTGACTTGTTTTAATAAAAAATAATCTGACAGTGCAAGAAATGTGCACTGTAGTTCATTCTGGATTAAGTGAAAGCAAGTAAAAAAGGAAGTTAGTTAGTTATGCAAAACATATGTTTTTAATAAACGTTTTTTGCCCTCAGCCCTAAATATGATTTTATATTTAACTGCTGAACAATGAAACACATTTTAGGCAATTATTTACTTTGGAAACTCTCCCACTGATCGTATTAATGCTTAGAAGAAGCATCATTCATGCTTACAAAACAACAGCTGTCAGTCAGCAATATGTATGTTGTGTAACTCACGTTATTTGTCTTGTAAATTATAACTGCAATGCAAACTGTAAGATCTGTGTAAATATAAGATAACTAAACTGTTCATTTGTAACACCTTAAAATGCTTGGTCTCTTTTACTCCGGGCAACCACAAGGTGGCGCTATGGTTCTCTGTAGAAGAGACATTTGGTTCAAACAAAGAGGATACGCCCTCCCTAAAGAGAGAAGCACTCAGGATTTTTTTTTTTTTTATTGTAACATTCTTTGTCTTTATTTCTGTCACAATTTGACATGCATGAAACAAAAGCCCCGCAGTGATGCTGAGGCTGCACTAAAGGCTCGTTTACAGATCTGAACTGATTTGTCAGTCTGCTGTTGCCTTGTGTCTGCATCCTGCTACGCTCAAACATCTGCAGATTAGATTTCCCCACTAGCCGTGAGAACCCTACACTCCAGTTTTCAACAATGCAGCGTCTGCTTTGCCAGGAAGATCCCAACAAAAGATCCCGCTGGTGTTATTGTTTAGACTAGCAGTGTTTGGAGAAATGAACCACAAAAATTCCCTGGATGGTTATCTCTGCATTCCAGACCTGGGAAGACTGTTTGAGCTTCAGCCAGCTGGAAAGATTGTTGTCCTTATATGTTCACTAGTGTGCACACATTCCTCAGTTCAGCTCCCTGTGGCACTCTATCACCCATCGCTGGATGGTATTCACACAGGAATATCCATCCACTCTCTTCCCCTTATCCAAATCAGGCACACACAGATATCTTCTCTTCAATTCTTTTATTGAAAAATGACCACATGAATCACATAAATCACACAATTCCAACAGGTTCTTTGTGGAAAACACCTACAACAAGGAAATGAAATGGAAAGTGGTGAATATAAATTTAGCACCCGACATTTTGCCGCCTTTCCACTGCAAGCTCAGCTCACTGCAGAGGAACAGTTCAGTGCAGGCCGCAGGCAAAATGAGAGGAGGAATGGGACAGCACTGTTAAACAGCTTGTGGATCTTTTGTTCTCTTTAAACATTAAAGATATTGCAAGAAGACGCACACGGGTCGTAGCCGAACACGCACAGGCAGAAACGGGATGCAAAAGAGAAATCATACTTAATGTAAGCATGCTGTCTGCTGTGCCGACCGATCTTTGTTTGCGGAAGTCTTAAATAAGGCATGTGCGTGGGTTTTTTTTTGTTGTTGTTGTTTTTTTTAGATTATTCAATCCAGGATGATCTTTAAACAGAGACATTTAAACACAACTGTTCCCTGGGAAATCTGAGTGCGTCCAAGATCAGCTATTCAGTCCACAGTTCATCTATTGGAATGTGCTATTGAGGTAACAATCATACCAAAAACCACACACACACACACACACACACAAATGCACACACACAGTTTCCTGCCATGGTTTCACAAATAATAAAGCTACCCCGCACGACTCAGCGCTTTAACATTATAGCTCGTCGCGCATTTTGTCCCCTTTAGGTTTAACCACTCTGCCGATGTACAGGATGGAGTTGGTCTTGTTGTCCTTCACCAGGAAAATGAAGGGGTGATCTACATAAAAGAGCCTGGGGTTCCTCAGCTTTTCGGTACCGAAGATGCTCGTGTCGTACGGGTTTCCTTCGATGTCCAGCTCCAGGGCTGATGCGTGGAAGACGCTGGAAAGATACAGGTCCTTCTTTCCAGAGATGTTGGACAGGTCAGCCTTGGCTTTGTCCACAGCTTCTGTCAGGCCCAGCTCAGCCAGGTGTTTCTGCAGATAAACGCAGATGAAGTTACTCAGTGCTCTGGGTCGATATTTGAACTATCCTGAACATGACAATTGCAGTTGCGCCATCAAATTGCAAACATTTACCTGCAGGTTGTGGCTGACCTCCACAGAGATCTTGGGGAGGGAGATGGCTACAGCTCTGTTCTCCATCTTGCTGAGCCAAGTGTCTACCTGCTTCCTTGTCAAGAGCTTCTCCAGACGCTCCAGGGGCTCCAGGTGATAGGGCATGATAAGGATCATGGAGGCCTGATTCTGGCCCAGAGGCATGTTCAGCACAAAGAGTTTGTTCTCTGTGTCCTCATAGAAATCGTAAAGACCTGAGAAGAGCAGACAAAGCAGATCTTATCACGTCTGCGTGCTTGAAGGCAGGATAGCTTATCGGCTTTGGGAGACGCAATAAGATCAAAAGGAAAGATGATGGAGAAACTCACCTGTACGGTGCATCATGGCAACTCCGACAGTAAACGAGCGGCTAACCAGGAAACCACGGGTGTCGACCATTTTATCGTGGAATTTCTCCTCCCAGTGAGCTGTGGGGAAAAGAAGACACGGAGTTACATGCCTGCACAGGCGTCTGACTTCAGACAGAGCTTTAGCCTGGCTTTAATGCCACTCACGCTTGAAGAACATGGCGTTGACAATCATAGCTCCGTCTGGGTTTTGCACATCCTTGGTGACCTCGGGCAGCTTGCCGCCCGTGGACTTGGCCGCCCACTCGTTGATGGAGTTCACTGCGCTCCTCTTGTCCCTGAAGTTTATTTTGGAGTGGTCGTAGTTGTAGTGCTTCTTGCTGTTCTTCACAAACTCATCAGCGAAGGAGACGGAGCTGGGGCCGTAGAGGCGGTTGTTGATTTTCCAGGTGGTGTTGCGCGTCTTGGCATTGCTCACCTGACAGGAAGAGGCATATAAACTGTGACAAATTTGCTCAGAGTCTAGTTCAGGGCTGTGGTGCCTGTGGCAGTGGAGTTATGAAGCAAGCTAAGCGACGTACCTCAGAGAGGAGCTCTGACAGGCCTGCATGCAGATGCTCATCCTTGAGTTTGTCAGCACTGAGGACTGTTTTCACCTGGGAGGCAGTGGAGGCTTTGCCACCAAGAGCCACGAGCCCCAGAGAGGAGGCCACCACCACGGGAGAAATGATAATGTTCTCTGTGTCTTTCTCCTTTGCCATGGTGTGGTAGAGGCTAAAGTGGAGTAAAATATAAATAAATAAATGCTGAGAATATTACTTTATGTTACAAGTGTGCCAGAATCAATAATATACAAACCTGAAGGCCAAGTTGGTGCTTTTATCAGCCAGCGTGGTGGCGTGGCTGCTCAACTTCACATCCTCTGCAGAGGCCACCAAGGCCAGCAGACAAAGAGCTACAATGTTAGTCATCCACATCCTGTCTGTCTCCAAAAGCAGCTGCAGCAGCCTGTGAGAAAGAAGCAACGAGAAAGATGGTGTTACCATTCCTTAAAAAGAAAAAAAAAAGGTGGGTTTGCGGAATAAATACGTATTCAGAAATGTATTCATTTATTAAAATATATCTCAGAAAGAAAATGCCAGGGCAAAAAACTACACTTGGGCTTTGGAGCTGTGGAGGCAGGGCAGGGGTGACCCAGCCCACACAGAAGCTCTGGAATGTTCCCAGTTTGTGGCAGACATGTTTCTTGCCACGTCAGCAGTGGCTCAGCTGAACAGTTAGAACTCGCCATCCACTCGGAGCGAAAACATGACGCATCTCGCCTGTCCTTTCATTTTAAGTCATGCAACTGTTTAATAATGTCTCCTCAGATGTAAGGATCACTTTGTTACAGTCTCGTGAGACATGATTTGCAGCCTTTTCCATGTTATCTGCAGAGACACTGCCAGCTGCCTTTTGAGACAGAAAAGGGGCGTTTTCCCCGTAGGCTGCACCGAACTCATCCCATCACTCGCTCGGACGATGGGCTGAATGCACAGCCTCAGGCCGTAAATAACCAACTGCACTGGCATCCTGTTTCTCGTGCAGATATATGGTGTCTGTGCATGTTCGTGACAACGGCAGAAAACAGTTTCATGTTTGGATACCTTGAGATGTTTTCATTTCTGCGATTTTCATTCTGAAAGACAAGAGGTGTACGTAGTAATCCCCATGGAGCAGGCAGTGAAAATATGGTCAGGCTCTCATGGAGAGAAACTCTGTATACAGCACAAAGTCGAACCTCTCTGTTCTAGTTCCCCGTTTTCAACCCTTAGGATTGGAACATTAAATATTATGCTGCTATTCTAGTTACCCAACACTCATTCAAAATGAGACACTTTTCACTGAGTGTGTCTCGACCCTTGAGGCAATGCTTTTATCCAAAAAGCTCTGCCACAGTCAAGCAATACTCTTTCTAGTGGGAAGACTTAAAACTCATCCAAAAGTTACAAAAGGCTAAACTGGGTGCAGGCACACTACTTCCTGCAAAGATTTTTGTTTGAACCCAATGCATTTTAGTAGTTGTGGCATGTAAGCAGCAAAAAGGTTGCCAGCTGCATGGAAATTTTAAGCTCTGATAAGTCCTGGAAATAGAAAAATAGAAGTTTTTTTCTGAAAGTATGCAGAAATAACCTGCTACTATTATTTCTCACCAGGAGAAATAACGGTAGCAGGTTTTAAACGGGTTAAAGTGGAGGATAGCTGAGCTGTAGCACATGAAAACAAAGCAGTCCATTCAGCCTCTGCATTCCTCCCTGTGAAACAAAGACCGTTATCTTCTAATCCTTACCTGGCACAGATTCTCGCAGGGTCACTTCTCCGAGCTGTGTCCGGTGGGTAGCGTAACTGTGACAGACTTCCCTGGCTCTTTATATCCCAAAAGAGAAATTTCTAGAAGCTGGGAATGGGATATTCAAATGAGGGTGTGTGTGTGTGTGTTTCCTCAGGAATCTGGGAGCTGGGACGTCCCCCCTTTGGAATCACAGGGTGGGGATGAAAGCTGGGCTGACTGAAGTTAACTCAGCACTGGTCCTGGGTCAGCTTTAAAACTTAAAGTTAAGAGATTACAGAGCAGAAAATCAGATTCTTGGTCAGTCTTAAGTTTCTTCCTCAGCTCTTAATGCTGCTTGCTGACTCAATCTTAAACCCTGGTTTCATCACATGTTAAAGATCAACATTAAACTGCGTCTGAGTGAATTCACTGATTATTTTGCATGTATATAAATGTCCTGTTGAAGTTCTTCTTGCACTTTTGTGTGTATGAGTTTCTCCTGAGATGTGAAGCACCACCCTTCTTCAAACAATCTCAGCATGCAGGATATCACTCAATGAGCATTTTAATTTCAAAGGTTTTCAGAATAAAAGCTGCAACTTCTTGTAACTGTTGTCAAGCTGCTACTTAACTTCACATGGAAACATCCAGAAAGCTTCATGCAGAAGTATTCATGCTTCACCAGAGGTTGCAGGCTCCTCAGCCCTTCCCCCACACCCACAGTGCCACGTCTGTGCAACTCAGCTCCTGATTGCAGGGTAGCTGCTAAAGGATGGGGGTGCTCTGGAAGAACAGTCGTGAAGCTGATTAGGATCTGCTTTCTGGGGAAAGAACATTTCAATAAAGTACTTGTGCAAAGTTGTTGAGCCTTTACTTTAACACACAGATTAATATGAATGTCTATATTATGATTTCAAAGTTGCACATTTACATTCGCGGGGATCATCTTTCTCCTATTTTACGTCTAAGGGATATACAGGAGTTTGTCTCCAGGGCAAAGTAAGCCATTTAATGTTGTAACTTTGCTCATGCAGCGTATAAAATATTGATCCTAGCGTCTGACACTGCAGGACTAAGTCTCTTCCAGCCAGAGGAATTCCATCAATCTCTTGATCCCCACAGTACTTTTCTTTTACAGCTCTCTGCAAATTTTCCTGACATGTAAGCTGATGAGTGGCTTGACTTTTTTTTTTAGTGATGTGCTGGGGGAAGCATCTAGAACTTTCTATGGAAGTCTGGGGGAGGAAAAAGGCCTTCTATTGGGGGGAGCAGTCCACAACCCACTCATAGTCAAGTTTGACAATTTCACAAGTACCTGATATTTAATTATACACAACTCACACGTGCTATTTTACAATCCACCCCATACACACAGACACTCTCCCCCACCCCACTTCAGGGGATGTTTGTCCTTCTGAAACAGGCCCAGGAGTGACAGTTTACACTGAGATTCCTCAGCATGTGCAGACTTGGGGCACCTCAGAGGCCAAGCAAATTCAGATTAAATCACCATTAAGATAAAAGTCCTTTCACCATCCACCTTGTGCGGTATAAAGGCACACACATAAGAACGGATATGAAGGAAATCTCCCAAACAGGAAAGAGCTACCTTACTGTTCCACTCACAGTGCCTCATTTGTGCGGTCTAAATATACACCACGTGTGCGTACGTGTCTGTGCGAGCATACAGAAGCTTCCAGAGCTTTTCTGAAACCAGCATCAAACCCGCACAGCTGAATAACTGCGACACACTGACGTTTACTAAATAGAAGAGCCCTAACCTCTACATGATGCAACCTTTCACCACGAGAACCTTAAAAGACCGTCTGCAGATTACGTTTTATGAAAATAAGTAAAGTGAGGATGCAGGCACGTGCCAGACACGTTTTCTCTCCAGCAGAATCGGATACAAGGGTGGGAATAGACTTCAGAGGGTGGAGCAAGTCTTACATAACTCCAGCAAAGAAATGCTATTCGAGGATAAGGAGCCTATGCAACATCTGGGCGTCATTACACCAGCATCAGCAGCAGACAGCAACTTTTGTTGCTTTTTCGGGGTAAACTCTTCTCATTGAGAATATGGCTCAGTTTTACAGACGGGATCTTGGAAGTTTGGGTCCAGGCAGTTTAATGGATTCTGTGAAGTTTTTTGCAGCTGCTTTGTGGTTAAAGTGAAAGACAGATGTATGTGAAGGTTGTGAACAAATAGAGTTCAGTCTCTTCAGTCACGCTGAACATGTGTTAGTTTAAAACTAAGAGCAACATTTGAGAGATTTTCTCAGTGATGTTCTTCCTGTTTATCTCTGTAAGACACATGAATGGTTTCCTCCAAACTATTCTCCATAAGGGCTGAAAACCTGTTTACTGATTCTAGTATATATTCCATCCAGGTGGATCAGAGACAGTATGAACTTTTCTCTTATAAACAGTTATTTACCTTCACAAAAAAAAAGAGGGGAAAAAAAGAAAAGGAAAAAGGTTTCTTTTAAGATTCAAAGTTTCCAAAATAAAATCTAAAGTCTTAAAGGATTTCCTGGATGATGTATGTGCAAACCTCTAAAGGCAGGACGCCATACTGAGACACACAAAGACCCCAGCGAAGGATGTAAAGCACAGCTGCCAAGAAGATGACGCAAGACCAAAGAAATGTTTCAGCTCTGCTGTGTGATGTAACTGTGATGGCCTTGTGTCAGTATTAGTGGTTGTGCCTACTTTATCCATCCTCCTTTTCAGGTCCTAATTATTGGATCTCCGGATCTGATAAAGGGATTGGCTTCACCTGCTTGGGAGCATATCAGCTGGCTTCCTGCCAAGCTGGCTCCGTCTGTCCTCCCGGAAGGCTGCTGCCTTTCAGGCACCCAACCCGGCTTTTATTTCCTTTGGTTTGATTGTGTTGAGGTTATCTCCAGTTTATGCCACATGTAGTCTATAGGTTAGCAGCTAGTTTTCTTTCACTCACCTTTCCTTGAATTATGTCTCATACAGACTTTTTTCAAATTTGAGTGTTTTGTGGCGTTGATAAAGTTTTGTTTAATTTTAGACCTATAATTTTTGAAGCTAAGATTAAAAACAATCTCAGCATATCCTCAGCTGAAGCCTCTTAACCCTCTGAGGTCTCAATCACCTTCAGTGATTTCCCCGGGCCTAGCGCTAAACTCTAACCCTGTGGTTTGGAGAAAAGCAAAAAGATTTTTTTTAAAAACTGTGAAGTTTTTGATGTATGTCAGTTACTTTCTTTGTCCACTGATTGACAAGTGTTTTGAGAATGATCATATTGTCACAGCACAGGGCAGGGTTTGGGCTGAAATGATCCACAGTCGCCTGGATGGTCAGCATGTCCGCGTGCCAGACACCAGAGACACACTGTTCCTGTGCCCTAAGGATCAGACCTGCTTTGATGGCACATGCAGGATCTACATAATATTAACAAAGTGATTTTTATAATGTGGCTGAAGGTGCGACTCCTTTAATGTAGCATGAACACGCCCCCTGGTGGGAAAAGTTGAATGCTCCCTTAAAATTCACCAATGTTATTTTCAGTGTAAAAAAATGTCTGAGGTGACGTACAACTTCAGACCAGCTCTTATCTATTTTTACACTGATTTTAGGTGTGCAAACTGATTTAAGCTTACACGTCAGGTTTTTGAGATACACACCTGTGACTTTTTAATGCTTTTGAATCTCAATAGAATCCATCAACACAATGTCTGGAATTTTAACCATTTCCCGCCTAAGATGAGAATGCATCATTGTGGCACACATTAGCTGACATGCTTTCAGCCCATAATCCACAAGCCCAGCGTGATTCTCTGCTCTGATTGCCAAATAAATTCTGGATAGTCTGCAGGAATGCTTCCCATGCTGCTTCAGTTTTTGAAACGCATCCAGTCATCCTATTTATTCAATACTTGGAACATCTTAAAATAAAGTTGTTGCAATTTTGCGCTACAGATATGAATAGAAAATTTGCACGTCCACCAACATTTGCTGTACTTACAGGGACGTCCGGCCTCTTCCACATAAACATTAAATGGCAATCAGATTTCAGTCCTATTCTTACCCACAGATGTGACATTGTGCTGTGGATCAACAACCACTAGATGGCGTAACAAGCAACCAAACCAGCTCACCGCAACAGCATTTGGCAGCATCCTCAAAAATCCAATAAATCCGTTTGAAGATCCATGGATCTCTTTTATTGACCTGCTGCTGGTCTTTACATTAGAACCACCAAATATAGAGCGGGTGGGGGTCGTTTTTGACCATCTGGCATTTTTAAAATCATGTTAAATTAAAACCCAGTCATCTTATATTTCATGACTTTTCCTAAAATGGGTGCAAAGTGCAAAGACGATCATTCTGACCCGACAGAAATGAATGTAAAATAATTGTGTCGTGCACGTTTTGTTTATACACATTTTGCTGTGAAGGCTGAGTCACAGCCAGCTAAATCTGATCGATAGATGAATATATAGATGAATAATTGCTGCAGGGCGGGTGGGATGTTGAAACGGGTCAGAGTGGGTCAGAGCGTGGGAGTGTATCAAGGAACACGGGGAGAACCGGTTTCCTGCCAACAAAGTGATTTCCGGTATTTAAGCTGTTGTCAGTGACTTGTTGGCCTATAATCTGCCAACCAGATCTCAAACATATTTCTCATGAATGATATCAGGTCATTCTGAGCCACAAAGAACATTCCTGTCACAATGTAGAAGCTGCAATCAGTTTTTGGCAAAGTCACTTTTATATATTGTTTATTTATCCAGGGAAAAAGTGTCATTGACATTAAAAATGTCTTTTTCAGGAGAGATGTGGCCAAGAGGGCTGCAGAAATTACAACAAGTATAACATATCAGTTCTATACAGACATTTTAAGTGGCCAAAGACGACTGCTGTCATAATAATGTGGGTACAATAACGCAGAGTCATAAAGATACTTGCAAACTCATTTCTTCATTTTGATATATAACCCCCTAATAAATCCTACAGCCTGTTTTCCAATATAAGCAAAGATATTAGATATTTTAAAAAATCGGCATCACTTTTTGCCATGACACCGCTGAAGAGCAGGATGTGGACGATCAACTTTCACTGCTGTCCTTTTATAATGATTCATTTATTAAAATGTGTTTCTTATATTGTTGTAGCCGACTGTGAGGTCAGGTTTAAAATGTAAGCAGTGAGTTCTTCACTTTATTTTAGCATAACTAATACCACACCTTATCCAAAATTCATTTTAACTTCTCCACAATATTCTTCTTCTACGGTAATGAAGTTATGTAGATGTGGTCGTTACTGTGCTGCTTGCTGTACCCTTTGTTTATTACTGAATTCTGATATATGTTTTGATTTGAATCTATAATGAAATAAACGAAACTGTTAATAAAAGTAATAAAACAGCTAAAACTTAATCTTAAATACTCATTTGTATCAAGCTGACCTGGCTGTATTAAGGATTCTATAGTATCATATTCTGTCTCCATATAATCTTTCAATACATGATATAATCAGCTGTACAGGTTTTGTTTTGCACACCGTGTTCTGACTGTATCCTGTGACCATGGCGGACAGATATCTCGTCTCTACAAATGACTCTATGCTTATAATTCTTCTTGGTCAGATACCGCGCAGGCTGCTGCCACCTTCTGTATTGGCGTTTGACCCCTTTTGCAAAGGCAAATTAAAACTCACAGAGACCACCTGTTTGTGTGATTTCCACAACACCGCTGTTGCTGCAGGACCGGGTCAAGATGACCCCTGTTCATCTGCTTGTCTCATTTAAACTATGAGTCTTAGCTTTATTGTTCATAACCCTTTTTATTGTTACCTTTAAAATGCTTTTGACTTACATACTGTATTTCAGTCAGTAATTATTGGTCAATCTATTATTTTATGTTTATTTTGTTTAGGGTTACTAACATGTATTATTTGCATCATGTTGGTTTCTTTGTTTTGTTTTCTTTTTGGGTTTTTAATATTTTAATATTAGACAAAGATAACCGGAGTAAATACAAAATGCAGTTTTTAAATGATGATTTCATTTATGAAGTGCCATGTGTGAAAAATGAATTGCCCCTAAACCTAATAACTGGTTGTGCCACCCTTGGCAGCAAGAATTTCATTGAACCATTTGAATGAGTCTTTCACATCGCTGTGGAGGAATTTGGTCCAATCTTCTTTGCGGAACTATTTTAATTCAGCCACAGTGGAGGGTTTTCAGGCATGTACGGCCTGTTTAAGGTCATGCAGCAGATTAATGAAATTTAAGTCTGGACTTTGATTAGGTCACACCAAAACATCCATTTTGGGGTTTTGTTTTTTTTTGAGCCATTCAGAGGTGGACTTGTTGGTGTATTTGGGGTCATTGTCCTGCTGCATAACACAAGTGTGCTTGAGCTTCAGGTCATGGTGGCTGCACATTCTCCTTCAGGACTTTCTGATGGAGCAGAATTCATGGTTCCATCAATTACAGCAAGTCATCCTGAAGCAGCAAAGCAGCCCCAGACCATCACACTACCACCACCGTGTTTGACTGCTGGTGTGATGTTCTGCTCATGAAATGCTGTGTTAATTTAATGTCAAATGTAACGGGACTCAAACCTTCCAAAAAGTTCAACTTTTTTCTCGTCAGTCCACAGAATTATTTCCCAAAAGTCTTGGGGATCATCAAGATGTATTTGTTTTGGGTTTTTTTTTTTTTTTAGCAAATGTGAGATCAGCCTTTGTGTACTTTTTGGTCAGCAGTGTTTTTTTTTGTTTTTTTTTAATCATGAACTTTGAACAAGTGAGGCCTGCGGTCCTTCAGATGTTGCTCTGGGTTCTTTTTGGACCTCCTGAATGAATCAGCGATGAGCTCTTGGAGTAATTTTGGCAGTTCTGCTGCTCCTGGGAAGTTTCACCACTGTTCCAAGTTTTCTCCATTTGTGGATAATGGCTCTCACTGATAGATGTCAGTGACTTTGACTCTCAGCTGTTTCTTTAGATCATGGCATGATGTGTTGCTTTTTGAGATCTTTTAGCCTGCTTTACTTTGTCAGACAGCTTCTGTTCAAGTGATTTCTTGATTCAACAAGTCTGGCAGTAATCAGGCCTGGGTGTGCCTCGTGAAATTGAACTCCGCTTTACAAAAAATGCGGGTAATCACAGTTAATTTATAATTTAACAGGCGACGGAGATAGCTTTTTCCCATTTGATCTGAAATGGTGTGACAACAAAACAAAAAACCCCAAAACCTAAGAAATCAGGAAGGGGTCAAATATGTTTTCACCACAATGTATATGTTTGGTAAGAATCTCATTTTTCAGAATGCAAAACAGTGATATTGATAGTCAAAGAGTAGCACTTCAGCACTTTCTGGCTATTTCTTACATGGCAAAACAAAAAGGAAACTGACCCGTCCAACGTAAACCTTCAAGAGTTCACTGCCAATATCAGCAGAACATTTGCTCTTTGGCTTGTACCTCTGTACCACTTCACCAGCTCCTCTGGGAGATATTGCACTGAGTCACTGCCACGATAGCTCCTCGCAGAGCTGATGTGAGAGCAGTGAAAACATCATACCCAGCTGCGGAATTCCAGCAGACCTTCAAGGTCAGAAAAAAAAAACTGCAGCGTTGGCATTTCAGTAACGCAGACTGACTGATTCTTTCATATTTCACTTTTTCCTGCACTTGTCAAATTGCGTCTCCTTTCAGAGAGCAACAGTCACGAGCTCTGCTGTGTTACATAACAACACCTGGCAGAGGAGACCCCCACCAGCCATCCTACCCTTCCTGCCTGTGGATGCTGGTTGGCATTTTAAGATGGGTGGAGTTCAAAACCAAGCACAGCTGCTGGAGCTGCTGACTAATGCCAACCTGTGGAGAGAGGACCAGGGAAGCCTGGGTCAGCCACATCAATCGGGGATTTGTCATTGGATCTCTTGCATGCTCACGCGCAGATGCACATGGAGAGAATGTCAAGGTGTGTGCGTCTCGAGTGACTCGAGTGTGTATGTGAGGTGGGTGATAGCATGTATCTGAATTACTAGTGCGAGATAGCTAAAGTGCTGTTTGAAAAATGACTGCTCTGAACCAACACCTACCCTTCCTCAGATGTGACTGCTCCCACCTGACCTTTTCTTTATCACGTGGCACTACATCTGCTTCTGCTGATCGTCTGTCAGTGAAAGCAGAGAGCATCATTTTACTGTTTTATGCAAGATATCTTAAGCTCTTCATCTCCATCAGCTGAAAATCACCGCGCCGGCTGTTTCCTTGGTGATAAACCTAAACTGGTTGTTCCCTTAACCGCAACTCCCACGTCTCCTGACATAAGGAATGCCCGAAGTTCAGGCAAAGTAATTAAATGCAACTCATCTTGAAAATGTTTGAAAACTTCAAATGCTGTATCTGCAGATGAGTCATTTCCCACACTCTGGGGAGCTTTCATTGTCTAAGACAATCAGATCATCACTGTGAGAAGAAGTTTCACTTTGTTCACAAGAAGCTTTGGGTGCAGAGAAATATAGAAGGAATATATCCCTCATGAAGTCACAAGGATAAGAGGAAAGTATGAGTATTAGACAGTGAACCAAACATATTCTAGTACCATTTTTTTTTTAATAAATGCAGTTAAATGTTGATTTTGTGCAGCTATGAGGCTAGAAATGCTGTGATGTGGAAAAATCCAAAAAAAGATCAAGTGCAAGTAACAGTTTCTAAAATGATTAGATAAAAGCTGCAACTGCTGGACAGCACACCAATGCGTTGATTTTGACTTCAGCAAAGGATTAAATGCTCCGTTTCTCAGTACCTTTAGTGTATTCATTTGGGACTGAAATGTGTCTTACTTGTTTCATTATTGCATTCATTCATTGGCTGCATGGCTTTTCCACATGTGGTCAACATTTACGCACTTCACAGTCGGTTTCACAGTGTGTTCGCTGGTCGATCACGAGGGACTGCTGACATTACATGCTGTCTCTGATCATGACTGCAGATGATGTTTGTGCGGCAGAAATCAATAAATCACCTTTGATTAATGAGTCATGGACATGTGCCTGCATATCAAGTCTGAAATTTAAAAAAAAAAACACACACACACACACTGAGTGCAATTCAGTCATATTTATATAGCACCAAATCACAACAACAGTCACCTCAAGGCTCTGCATTGTAAGATAAAGTAAAAAAAAAAAAAAAAAAAAAACTACACATAAGGAATTTTAGGGAAATCTGTTTCTGCTTCATGTGTGTGAAAGAAAAAAATATCGGCTGATGTAGCGGAATAGCAGATTTTTATTTCACCAAATATCGGTATCAGTATTGGGCTTAAAAATCCTATATATAGGTAAGATAAGATAAGAAGATAAGATTTAATTTCAAGCTCACACGGCTGCCCATTGCGCTATTTTCTTGCACTTGTCAAACAAAGGTCAGATTTTGACCAACATTTCTTAACGTCCGCTTGCTGAATCACTTACGCAGTTAAGACAACAGATCGATCCGGCGCTCTTTGGCATGGAGGTGTTTGAGTGGTGCTGCGTTCAAGTCCTCTCGAATTTTTAGCTTGAGTAACCTGGAGAAATTCAATGACGGTAAAATGTATCGTTTGACATTAAAGGTGAAATTTATAATGGTGACTGCCGAAGCCGCAAAATGTGCCTATATTTATTCGAAAACATGTAATTTTGTTTTTGATCATTCAAACAAAGTGGAGGGTTTTGAGGGCTTTCGACGTCTTCTATGTGTCCTGAACGCACACACTGGGAGTAAAGTCAGCCCGGTGACGCCTCCTCGCTGTGATAGAGGGCTGGAGATAAAAAAGGCCGACACTCTCTCCTCCCACCAAGTCAGTACATTAAATTACTGTGCCGGTGTATGCAGCCGCGCTCACACAGAAGACCGAGCGGCTGAGTTAACAGTACAGAGGGGGATAGATTGAAAACCCCCCAAAACAAAACACGAGATAGGACCTATTTTGGCTAGGACACTCCGCCCTCACTCAGCCGGCTCTTCTCTCCTTTGTTTTCTTGGTAAAACTTCGGCCCCCTCACCGGTTACCTTTGGCACGGAGTGTCCCCGTTTGACTGTCGGCTCGGGGGCTTTTTTTTTTTTGTTCTTTGTTTTTTGTTTAAGGGGAAAGAAACTTTTTACCGTGTGCCTTGGAGCCAGCTGGAAACAAATAAAAGCCCTCAGGAAGGTGAGTGTATCTGTTTTTAACCTATTTTCGTTTATTTGCAGTTACACACCTCATTAAAAAATATGTTTCAGAGTGTTTGTGGCCCCTGGAAATGACCCTCGAGCACTAGATAACAGTCCCGTAACGTCCCTGTGTCATTAAGTATGAGCTAAGTTGAGTGTCCTGCTTCGTATGTTAGAGGTTAGAAGCGCATTCAGTCTATTAGCGATGACCATGTGCATTTACGCATCACTTACCGCGTATTGGTGGATACGCCCATGGTGATGTTTTCCCATTGGAAGCACTTGAGTCATGCAGCTCAGTTTCACTCTCTTCGTTATCTGTTGGAAAATAAGGTTCATAGTGCGAGTAAAGCTAAAGAAGCTGAACGCGGGGTCCTCCATCCATTTGTCCGATGTGAATTTGCTGATGTGGAGTAGACTGCTCTTAGATTACCACTTGCATAATTCATGGCACCATTATTTTATTTATTTATTTTTTGTTTGGAGAGGATGATTGCCGCTTGGATTTCCCTGGTGTTTTGCTAGAATACAAGATTACTCCCTAGATTAGTTTAATGCAGCACTTCATCATCTTCAGACTTTGGCCAATGGAGAGCATCCATTTGGGCAACTGTTAATAACCTTCTTGGCTGCTTTGACACCTCCCCATCTGTCACTAATTACACTTTAGTAAAAACAGCTAACACTTTCTATTCAGAGCTCCAGTTAAGGCGTGACATTTATTTACATCCTACAGGCATGTAAAAGATTACTTCTCAAGGACTTGGAGCTTGTTTAGACAGAGTTTCAATAGAATCAATGACTGAGACTGAGTCAAGCTTTTCAAAGCGACTGTGCAAGCCTTTTACCTCTTTTGTGGCTTTTTACATCTATAAATGGATTAACTGTCTTTGAAGTGGAGTGTGCTGATACTGTGTTTTTGAACCTCTATGGGACAGCACTGTGTAGGGGAGCTCCTGCCTTGATGACAGCCAGAACATTTTTTTAGCTCATGACATTGAGGCACAGGGATTGTGTCAACTGAGGGACAGGATATATGATATTTTGAGGCTGTGTCCGAACAGGGAGAGATTTTCTTTTAAGCTGAAGCTTCGTACACACTGTAAGCGATTCACTGCGACGTGGTGACCAGAGACCACAGAAAGTGAGTGATATTTGGCGACTACAGGTGATATGTGATGTGTGATGAGCAGCTTGACGATTGGTTGCTAATAGGGGTGGGAAAAAAATCGATTGCATAGTTTCACAATATTTTGTGTAGCTAATATTGTATCATCAATTGTACAGGGACATCAAAAATCAATATTTTATTAACTAAATTAGAATACTCAGGGAATACTATGAACAAGAGGTCTCGTCTCATGCACCACCATCCTGGGCTAATGTTAGCCGAGACAACGAACATTGAAAAACCGTCCAACACTGGACACACTTAGCTTGACAAAGCTACCTCCTAATTCAGAGAAAGCTAATGGCTCAGGCCCACTAGTAAAAACCACATTCTGCCACCGATTGCAACTTGTTTTGATTAACTGGTTGCCCAGAGCTTGAGGGCGTTGCTCACTCATGATCACTTTTGATCACAAGGCGATCATCAGGCATAGGTCGCCTGATAGGAGGCAACCTTTCTGCAGTTGCAGTCTGACTTGGATTGACTGTCGAAGGATTGGAAATAATTGATGTCAAATTTATATATGCAGACAGATTGCCACATTGTCTGAAGAGTCTTTGTCAATGAGCACAACTCGAGGGTACTTGACTCAACTGGCTGCCAACTTTTCTTTTAACCCAGTTACCCGGTAATCAGTTGAGAAGAATTGGAAATACAATGGGTCAGAACAGTGCAGTGTCCATAGCAATAAAACATTTGCTGTTTACCTTTCTACGCACAGTTTTGGAGAAATATTTAACTCTGTTCTGTTGTAGAGCTTTTAAAAGAAGCTTTCAAGTTCTACGTATTGGAACTTTGCTCTGTGTAAAGTTGCAGTGAAAAGCTAACTGCTTTGTCTAGTTGAGTGTAGAGTTGGTTATATGTCCCTGCCTGAAAAGATGCCAAATGTCATCAACAATAACTGAGATATAGGATATTATATATAAGCTTCATATACAAGAGAAGAAAGGAAAGGCTCATGGGTGCTGTAAAACTAAAATGAAACCAGATATCGAAGTGTATGCTTTGAACTTGTAGCTCCCATATGGGAAAATGTTGTTATCCAGTTGTTGAACAGAACAGAGTTTGAACAGTGTTGCTGTCTGTAATGGAGCACATGTTAGCAAACCCAAGGGTGGAATTGATGCTGAGGAGTTTTAAGTTGGGGCTGGGCTGGAGGCTCGGGAGGTTTTTTTTTGTTTTGTTTTTTTTTTTTTCCTTTTGTATCTTGTTATGGAACTGTAGTTGACTGGTAATAAAAATGTATTTTATCTATTTTTCAAAACAACGTTCAAGCACACTGTCATGTAAACACATAACAGGTAATTGCTTCAGTCAGCCCAGTTTTCCATGTTCTAGACTCCAGCATCTCAAAGAATACTGAGCACACACCATTCATATTTCTTGTTTGTGCCAGCTCTGGGTAGTCAGATGCCCTATTTGGCAGACAGTCACTTGCATAAAAGTCAAATCGAGCACTGATATTTCCAGTGCATAACAGATCTTGTTGCTACATGAACAAGTCAATTGTCAAAGGCCACCTCTTTATTAGCTATAGTTCCTGATGAATTCTGGTAAAATGGGAGCCTGCTAAAGGGTCTGTCAGAAAACTCGTAGAACTTCTGCTTCCCTTCTTGTCATCTTATTTCCAGAGCTGATTTCTATGAACTATTACCAGCGTTAAACTTTGAGCATACACAAGTGTGCAAAGGTCTGCTTAGGACTGAGTAACTAATTTCTGTGAATTCTCCAGCTTGTTGTTGGCACTACACTAAACTGTGCTCGCATCCTCCAACTCCCGGCAGACTAGAAAGTAGTAAGACGAGAACAACTACTCGTCCATTGTGTCCAGTGAATATAATCCTGGCCTTAACTCTGTGGAACACTAGGGGCTTTGGTGCACCATCTTTCCCAGTTTGCAACTTGAGCTCTGTTCAAAGCCGAACCCTCAGATGTGCTGGGTGGTGCACGTCATCCTTTGAAAACAGGCAATAATACTTTGACTGAATAATAAGTCCACTTGTTTTTCATGTTCCCGAAAAAACAAACAAACAAAAAATATATAGATATGAGATATATATATAAATATATTAAATTTTTTTAATACCTTTAGTGCCTTAGGTGTGTCTACATCGTACCCTAAAATTATCATCTAATCTAATAAGATGAAAAGTTCAGTAGTGTTGTAGATGATAATCTAACTATATTTAAGATTTACATGCTGTATTTCCCATTTATTTTTTGTTGCAAAGTAGTTACGCCACCTATATGTAATCATCCCTATTAAAAATAAATAAATAAAAAGAATAAATGTTCACATAAGGAAAACTCACCATGGCAATACGGGCTCGCTTATTCCTGCCTCCCAGCTTCGGATGGCAGTCACAGTGGAGGACAGAGACGGGTGTGATGTCAACACACAGATGGTGGAGAAGGGCCCTGTGCAGACTTACAGATGGCACCTTGATACCGCATTGTAGTCGAACTACTTTTTTTCCTTTCCTTTTGCCTGAGGAGAAAAAAAAAAAACACTTGACTGAAGAGGCCTGAGCCAACCAAGCCAGTTGTATGGTCTTTTGG
The DNA here is from genome assembly GCA_034780415.1 of Cichlasoma orientale. Classification (NCBI taxonomy): domain Eukaryota; kingdom Metazoa; phylum Chordata; class Actinopteri; order Cichliformes; family Cichlidae; genus Cichlasoma; species Cichlasoma orientale. The sequence goes on from JAVDPK010002446.1 coordinate 22,426, forward strand.
TGAGACCGCACAAGAATACTGTCTCTGCATGACATGGATGTCCTTGTCAGCTGTTTACTTTCTAGGCCACAGTATCAGCTATGAAACCTTGAAAGCAGTAAGCTCAATAATATGGGAAATTGTTTAAAAAAAATAAATAAATAAAAAATCGAAGTGTTAAAAGAATCAGTTCTGACTCAAAAGTCATAACTGCATGTTTTTTGCCTTTGACTCCTTTCAGACAAAATGCATTTTGCAGATACAGTAAATGGACTATTAACCTTATCAAGAGTCATCAGACGACAGTTATTCGAGAATAACCTTCTATATTTTTCTTTTTCATTACTAAAATCACTGGCCGTTTTATGCACAGTTTTGTGAATTAAAGTTATCTATGAGAGCTAGTCTGTGTAATGAAAGCTGCTGCATGCTGGGCACAGAACCTTAAAGCCTGGCTTTCTTTCATTATTGAAGCTTTGATTAAATCCAGATGAAAGTGAGACTGTAAAGCTGTTTATAAAACGAAACCGCTTCATATAAGATAGGATCAAGATGTCATACACTGCAAGCAAACTTTGACAAAAGAAGTAAATGCTCTTGTTCTTATCCTTTGCCTTTCCCAAAGCACCCTCTGTCCCTCTGCACTGTTGTTTTGCGACTTTCTTTCCCCTTTTTAAAACACACATTTGTGTAGACAAAACATGAAAGAAAACTGCTTACCTACTTGTTCTTTTGTTGTGCCTGTTTAGCTGCGTGGCTCTACTGATGACAATGCTTGTTGGGTGGTCAGCTATTTATTATTTCCTCCGACAGTGGAGGTTAATAACTCTGGCCATCCTTATCCTAGCTATGCTTTGTGTGTTCTACTAATTGGTAGAAGTTAGCCTGCTAATACGTTAAACTGAGATGGGGAATGTGGTAAATATTACACCTACCTAATGGTTTCTAACATCATTTCAGCACCATTTCATTTTTTCATTTTTTGCCACATAAAACCAGAGGATTTAGCTGCAAGTTTTGAATTTTAGATAGCCTTTAAGTTTGTGTGTGCACCCGGGACACTGACGATTTACTTGCGTCTTTCCATAAATGTCCATCCTCAACTCTTCAGAGCCTGACGCTGTTCTGTGGCATTCATCTCCTATTCTGGGTGCTCCCCTTCATCATCGAGACATGTGAAATCACATGCTGTACTAAGGCTGACAAGAAAGCGCAGCGCATGCATACATTAAGCAGACAAGATTCAGTGTGATCTTTACTCTAATGTGATAATTATCTAAACCCACACACAATCAGCTGACTAAACAGTGGCATGGCAGACGAGAGGTTAGCACTTTCACATCACAGCAGGAAGGAGTTTAAATCCTGCAAAGTTGATTTAGGTGTTTCTTTTTGATATTTGGATAGTTTTCTTTCTCGCTCTCTCTCTCTCTCTGTGTGTGTGCATGCGTGTGTGTGTGTGTGTGTGTGTGTGCGCGCGCACGTGTGTGTGTGTTGAGCTGTTGCTCAATCAGGGGATACCTCAAGAAATGTACTGCATTAGAGTTTTTAAACACCCAAGTGTTTAATGACCATCGCTCTGTCCACCATGCTCCATTTGTCTTGTAATGTGGCTTTCAGTGTTCCATGTGTCCAAATATATTCATGAAATTCTGTCTCCACACACATCAAACCACATTATATATCCAACCAAACATCCTGCACTATTAAATCACCTTTAAGCCATTAAGGACACTTCACACTGCAAGCTGAAGCCCACTCCTTATTCTTACCTGCAATTTAAAAAATGGCACATTACTTGACCCACTTACTGATACATCACTTGACCCACTTAATACCTTGTTTTCCTCACACTGAATTGAGTGGAGAGGTTTTCTCCGCCCTCATGCTCCCTTGTTTTGCTCAAATAATGTAATGACAATAATGCTGCTTCCTCTTCCCGCTGTCAGTGTTCTAATTTGGAGACTCTGATGGACTGTGATTAAATCAATTTTTCATCTGATTATCACTGACCTATATTTTTACAGATTGATGAGCTGTCAGTTTGAAGGGGAAATTTTTGCATTGTCTAAATGTTCTTGTACTGTCACTCCTCCGGCTTTACTAATTCTTCCATTTGCTGCTGTCAGAGGGCTTGAAACACAATCCTTCTTTCAATTCTTCCTCTAGCTGACTTTCCGCTAAAGTAGTACTCCTAATTAGCTCTGCTCCAGAACTGGTCTTTTAAATCTCAGGTTTAATTACACAATATTGAAAAAGCTGTGTTGACTTCTCCTGTTAAACTCAGTTTGCTAAAGCCTTGTCCACATATGAAGCTGTTTGTTTTTTGTTTTTTTTATTAGACTGTCTTGTCTTTCTGTTTAACTGGTATACAATTATGATGGATTTTACTAAGTCCTAATTTCATCCACTTCATTTTATTAATGGTTAATAATTCTGTCAGTTTCAGAATCAGTAATCATGAATGGCGAACCACAATTTGTTCAATATGTTTGTCATGAGCAGGAAAGACACCCAAGAGCTTTTGTCTGAGCGAGTGCAGTATTCCTCTTTTCTCATTTGTCAGGCCAGAATGTTCTGGCACCAGCGACTCGCAACTCATATGTGTTGAATATGCAGTTTTTTTAATTTTATTTTTATCATCTTGATATCATAAGCTTGAGAACACTGGGGCAATGTGAACACTGAAGCATTTCAATGAATATTCAACAGCAAGAGGTCTTTGCTTATAGGTGAAACTGAATTAATTCTCATGAATATGTCAAGGAAAAGGCTCAAGATCACCATTCTGACTTTAAAGAACTGGCTTTGAAAAAGACCAGTGGTGTCAAAAAGCACATCGTCCCTGCTGCACCCGCAGAGAGGAAGTAACGAGGTGTGCAAATTGCCTTTTGTATCCCAGCTGAAGCTGTGTCTCTATATATATTATATTTAGTATGTTTGTGCATGATTACCAGATAAATACACTCACCAGCCATTTTAATAGGTACAGTACCAGTACAAGTTTGGGCACACTCACCCATTCATATGAATGGGTGAGTGTGTCAAAACTTTTGACTGGTACTGTACATCTTGCTAGTACCTGGTTGGACCTCCTTTTGCCTTGAGAACTGCCTTAATTTAACAAGGTGCTGGAAACATTCCTCAGAGCCTCTGGTTCATATTAACATGATAGCATCACACAGTTGCTGCAGATTTGTCTGCTTGCACATCCATGGTGAGAATCTGCAGTTCAAAGGTGCTCTGTTGGATTGAGATCGGTGACTGTGGAGGCCATCTGAGTACAATGAACTCATTGCCATGTTCAAGGAACCAGTTTGAGATGATCTGAGCTTTGTGACATGGCGTGCTATCCTGCTGGAAGCAGCCATCTGAAGATGGGTACGCTGTGGCCATAGTGTAAATATATAAGGTAGCTCCACTTACATGTTATTTTCATCTTGTTCAGTGTGGCTGTTCATTTCTAACGCAGTATGAGCTACTTGAATACCTTTCCTGACATCGACTGTTGCTGGTATTAGAGCAGATGTCTTGTTAGGCAGCATTGCACTTTATTCTGCAGTCTCCTTAACATGCTTTCTCAGCTAATCTCTGTTCATCTTATAGTAATTGGTGCATAGGCAGCTAAATCTAACATGCTCCTATTTGTTGGCGTTAATAGAGCTGAATTAGTGGGTGTTATTCATTGAACTACAGATTTGTCATTTGTCTTCAAAAGTTAAGAAATGTATGGTTCATTTATATACCACATGAGCAAATCAAAATATATGTTGCTTAGCTGGAAAGCTTTGAGAGCACTTTGATTTTAATTTTTGTTTTTAAATGTCAGTCTATGTCTATTTCATATGACGAGGCTTGGAAAAGCGATGTCTTCTGTAGTGTTACCAGTCATTTTCCCGGAGCAAGTGCAATAGCTGACTCTGCCGCAGCTGACCTGGTCATTTAAAAGTGGTTTGCGGTGGGGCTTGAAGTCAGACTCAAGATGAATGGGAGCTGTGGGCAATAGACCTATAGCTATTAGTTCTCTGCCCCACACCACACTGACTCATGAAAGTACAGAAATTGTATATAAAGGATTGAAGATTGGTAAATGGATTCGAGGTGATATTGAAACATGTCAGATATTTATTTGGTGGTGCAAATGAATAAATTACATCACTAAAGATCCATTTATGTCACACTACACATCATTATCTTAAGGAGGAGCAAGGATGAAAAGTATTAATAAAGCATTACTAAAGTGTAACTGTTGTTAGCCAAGCGCTCTCATTGTCTTGCTGGGATTTTAATGGATGTTGTGTAGTCCAAATTAGTGTTTTTATGCATTAAAGCTCATTTAAGAGAATCTGGTAGTGGCAGTTATTTCCCCCTAGCTTCGCCTGAGCAGTTAGTTTACATACTCATGGCTATAAACATACACACACGTGCACACACAAATTAAGTAGTCTACACCTGGTTTGTTCTAACATGTCTCCAGATTTTTGGTTTCCCAGGAAACTCACCAGGCTTTCTCATGGCAAGAGGAATTTAACAAAAACAGTGAGCGTATATCTGTGCCTGCTTCTTTTTACATCTGATCTGTTTGGTCTTTGCATGATTTGGTGGTAAATGCATTGTAATGACACAATGTGGTTTTGTTATATTATTTCTACTTTAGTCATTGTCTTTATTCTTAATAAATATATAAAGGTATACAGTTTACTGCAATGTTAATCTGTGTATCAGGTGTGGTAAACACTGGAGTCTTGTGATGCAGGTCTGTACACAGGAAGTCACAGGGTTTTCTTAAAAATAAGCAGCAACGATGCTTTGTTTATATTAAGCACAAGAAAATGTGGCTATCAGAAACACTGTATGAGGTGCGATTGATCTTTCATGGCCTAAATGCAAGACCTCTAGGCTGAACTAGCTTCAAAAGCTTTGATGTAAGGACTCTCCCTATTTCTTGTTATAATGGGCTTTATCACCCATTTGTCACTAACCGCCTCCCTCACAGGCTTTTTCTGATGCCACATGGTTGAGCCAAGTCTCCATGGAGCTTAGTTACTTGGTATCCATTGTAGATCCTTAATAAACATGTCAGAGCATTCAAACATGACAAAAGTCGAAAAAAAGCTTAAAATGGACCTTAATACTAAAGAGGTCCTGTATTCCAATTTAGCTGCAGTTTTTGCATTGTGTGTGTCAGGATTTACTGTTGGACATCTCAGCTGGACATGGCGTCATTTAAGAATGTCGTTTCTCAAATGTGAAAAACTAAACTTGTGACATGTGAGCTTGGACATGGACGATCATATTGGCTTTATGTACAGGATGGGCATAGGCTATAAAGTCTGAAAAGTAAAGCCACTGCTTAAGCTGCCAAACACTTGCTTTTAAATAGCCACAACTGGATGAGTTTCTCATTGCAAAATGTGTCACATTGTATAAAAGCGTATAAAGTCCTTCTTCTAATAATATTTTTATGTGCTCAGATAAAGGCAAATATCTCATTTAAGTTCTGCTTGACTTATCTCCAGCCTTTGACACCACTGATCAGGCCATTCTAATAGACAGATTATTGAACTGGGTTGGCATCCCTAGCACTGTCCTCAGATGGTCCTTATTTTATTTCATTTTATTTTATTTTATTTTATAAATTGAGAATTCAATTTAATAGCCAAACTTAGCACAAAAAGTAAGGAAATTTGTGCATGGTCAATTATTTCTTTGTTGTAACAATGCTTCTTGGCAAATAAATCTTATACAGTTGGAAAGCCTGTTTATTTCCCCTTAAATGGTGCCACATTTGTAAGGAAAATGCATCTGTGAATTGAGCAGCAGAGTTAAACATGTGGGTTGCGCCCATGAAAAACTTGCCAAATCTTTTTTTTTTTTTTTTTTTCTGGTCAGTGCAAAACAGCTTATTCTGCTGTTGACTCTTGTTTGATGTCATTTATTGGATTGGATGATTGAAGAAACTAGACATATTGACAATTTAACAATTTATTCATTTCACAAACGGGCCTCAGTAGCATGTGGAAGCACCATAGACAGTTGGCACCAGCTTAGTCACACACTGCTGATGGCATCCCATTCTTCAACAAACACATTTTTTTTTTTATAATTGACCAAACATGAATGTCCTTACTTTTTGTGCTAAGTTTATGTCTTTTTCTCCTCCTTTTATGGAATCCTTCAAGGCTCAATCCTTGGACCCCATTATGTATGTTACCCTGAGCCATCTACTTAACAGCATTAAAGGAATCTTCACCCATTGCTATGCTGATGATACACAGCTGTGCACGTCTGTTAAGCCTATTATCAATGCCTCTTCTACTTTCATAATTGCTTCACTATTACTGATTCGATGTCTTCAAATTTCCTCCATCTCAATCCTGGCAAAACTCATGTTCTTGTGTTCAGCCCAGTTCAGCCATTACATTCTGTCATTATGTTGGCCCACTCGCCATCAATATCAAATTATCTGCTGAGACTTTTGGTATTCCTACTTCCTTCCAGTGATATTCAGAATATATTTTAAGATTGTATTAATTTCATATAAAGTGCTATGTGGGCAGGCTCGTGTGTGTGTGCGTGTGTGCGTGTGTGTGTGTGCGTGTGTGTGTGTGTGTGTGTGATCTGCTGAGACGTTTTTTTTTTTAAATTTCTTTTTATTTATTTTTTTTAGTCCTGTCTTGTCTGACAGAACTGTGATCTGAATGCGCTGTTGTGCCAAACATTTGCTCTTCCAAAATGAGCTCTATAGATTCTCTATAGGCTCCTCTTTTTAGTGTTTGTCCCTTTATTTTATTTATTTATTTGTGATTTTTTTTTCACATACATGTATATGTGCTGTAGTAATGCCAGAGCTGACAGGCTGAGAAAAAAGCAAGAAAGAAAAAAGAGAGAGGGGAGAAAATAGAAAAAGGGGACAGAGAGAACAGAGCACAAGTAAAAAAACCACAATGGTTCATCATCTGCTGCACCTGTGTAAAATAAATAAATAAATAAAAGAAGAAGAAAAAACAACATACAAAAAACAAACAGTACTTGGAAGGACAAATTTATGTAAAAAAAATAAACAAAAAAGAAAGCATGGCTACACAAACCAACAATTTTGTTGTGTTTGCGCGAGTAAGAGCATGAATGTCTGTGCCTATGTCATGAAATGTACTTACTAATGAGAGCGGAAAGCCGCAAATCCGCCCACCAGTACCCAGAGGCAGATGGAAAGACCCAGGAGACCCGGGCCACCCGCAGCCCATCAAAAGCATTGAAGACCTATGGCCACGCATTCCAATGACAACTGCATGCCCACCCCAGCAGAAGGGAGAGGGAGGCCCCAGATGGAGCTCCTCCAGCCGAGGGGCAAGAGCCCCAGAGAACCCGAGGCAACGGGAAGCCAGACAGCCCTCCGCGCAGGCCTACGGCAGGACCCTAAGACCCCAGGCACCCGAGAACCGCTCAACACCCCGCAGAGCCCCCCCCCCCCCCCATTACATTTTGTCCAATCTGTAGAGTACAAAAGTATTTTGAATGACTTTGGAGTAGTTATGTAAAGATAATTGACCCTTTTTTGTGAAGTATCCTTTAAGAATCTTTTATTCACCCTTAGTGGGTTGGCCTTTGGTCTTGCAGTTCTCTGCTGCTTGTTCTATCTTTCAGTTCCCTGACCAAAGGAAGACGATGTTTTCTGCTGGGAAACTGCTGAAGCATTTCCTCCCATGCTGACTGTTTTCTCTGGGTGTACTTTTGATCGGAGGAAATGAGGCAGCAGAAAAGAAGATGGCAAAAGCTGTTTAGGGGTTTTTCCATGCACCCCTCTCATGTTGTTCTCCTGTCCACACAAGTTCAGACACCATGTGACAGACAGTAATGTTGGGAAGTCTGCTTTGAGCACTTGTTGACTTCACTTCTTAATCTGTTTGAGTCCAGAACGAGGCCATTTAGATGACAGCATCTGAAAATTTACTTAATTTTTGTTTTTATGTGTTGCTAAGTACGAGGGAAGCTCTGCTCTTTTTACTGTGTAATTTTTTAAAGATTCTAATTAAAGTTTCAGTTTTTGTGGCTCAGTTGTTGTGTCTGTGACTCAGTGAGTCATTGTGACAGAGCAGCCCACACTGCTTATGGTGGTTACATTTCCACACCTACTGTGGTCAGAGGTGTCACATCCATGTTGGCAAAATATGACAGTGTAGCTCCAGTGTCAGCTGAATATGTATTCAGTCTGTGGCGAACATCATGACTCATGCTGCATTTAATTTGGCTTTGCCAGTTCATTGCGGCTTATTTATTTAATTCTGTCCACTGGGTTGTATTTGGCTGATGAGTTTCTGCTAAGACAGCATGCTGATAAAGGGATTAATGGGAGAGCTTTTCTTTGTGTCTTATTCAGGCTCAATGAGAGGAGGGATGGTGTATATTAACCCTGAAGGAAAAATGCACGAGCCTTCCATTTCAAGGTGACAAATCTGTGCTCTCAGTGCTGCTCTGTCTAATTATGATAATATCAAACATCAAATAGGTGGAATTAAAGGCCTGTTTGATGTTCATCTCAACTGAAGTAGCTGTGACGTCTGATGTTTTTTGACTTGAAAATAAAAGTGCCTGTCACAATTTCATGAATGGAAGCTTTTGGGGATAAACAAGTTATAACATAAACCTTTCCTGTAACAACATGAAGGTGTTTCTGTGGAAACCAGTTGGAACGTTATGTCAACAAAGATATGGCATGACAGTGCTGAAAGTGGTTGTTAGATTGCCTTTGTGATCACACCAAACTTTGCCGTGTCAGCTTCACCTTTGTTTTTCCGTCATAAAGGCTTGGTCGACATGCCCAAACATAAATCCATATTTGTCTTTTGTTCAGATGTTAGCAGCAGTGATGTGCAAAGCAGCTCTTTCAGAATCATGTCTCGCTGCCATCTGCTCATTAAAAGATATTAATTAAAATTATTTGTTTAATTCTTTGGTGCTTGAATTGTGTAATCCCACTAACTGAACTGAAACTCAGAACAGCTGTGGATATTTGTTACAATCCCCAGTGGAACCTGAAATTTTGAAGAGATCAAAAATTATACAGTTTGATGTGTTAAAGTTTCCTAACTGAAGATCTCAGCTGAATTTTATATATTTTTAAATGCCTTTTTGAACCTCCTGAGCCTGATTTCAGCTAAAGCTGCTTACTATAGCCATTTTTACACTTCAACTTCAGAAAGTGTTTGGACAGTGAGTTGAGGCATGTGAGGGGGTGCTCTTTCTCATGTGTAGCACACAACAGGAATCAAATTTACATGCATGCTCTCTATCAGAAATGCTCTGTTTGTTTACACAAAAACATGCACGGGGTGGGAACAGCTTAATAGCTTAGGGCTCCTCTTCACCTTTATAGTATGTTCATTTACCAACTTAGAGAACGTGCATCATTCCCGTAAAAGGATCTGAAACTGTTTTCAGCTGTCAATTTTTACCCCTCAGTGTAAAAAGGGTAATAATTAATTATATACCCCACAAACAAATGGAACCTTTTCAAAGATCCTCTTGGTAAAACAAATGTATCTGGCTCAATACAGCACGCAGATAAGGACAGGTATGGGGAGGGGCTGATGGGGTATTGTTGTCACCTCACCGGGCGGGTGGCCAATTTTCAACTTTGTGAACATTATAACTCGAGAACCACATGACCTACGATGTTCAAATTCGCGCCATCGATGCAGCCTTGATCTCAAAGTCAAGGTCAGTGGTCGGGTTTTCTGAAATCTTGTTAACATGATAACTGGAGAAATACGTCACGTAGGATTTTCAAATTAAGGCCATAGAAGCATCTCCTAAAAATCTTGGATCTTCTTTTGAAATGATATGGGGAATAAAGTCACGAGGCTCATATGCACCCTATTAATACCTGATATTATGTGTTCTAGAACTTGTACTTCCAGGGGGTTCGTGCCACCTAAAGATTCTACTGCCAGGAGGCTAAGGGGTAGCACTGGTGGCTGACACTTTTTTTGTTTGTTTGTTTTTTTGCATTGGAAAAAAAAATATCATTATTTTAATTCAATGAAGTAAATTCAAACAGAGCTGGATTCTGTCTGCAGTGGTATCTGCACACTTTTTTTGAATCAATAAGTTTCTTAGCCAAGTGGTGGAAGGCTTCCACTTTGGTGACCTCAGAATCTCATCTCTGCTTTTTGCGGATGATGTGGTCCTGTTGGCTTCACCAGCTGGTGTCCTCCAGTTCGCACTGGAGCGGTTCGCAGCTGAGTGTGAAGTGACAGGTATGAAAATTAGGAGGAGGTGGCTGGGAATATGGAGGTCAGGGTTTCTCTGCTTAGGCTGCTGTCCCCATGACCTGGCCCTGGAAAAGCAGAAGTGGGTGGGTGGATGGCTTAATTAGTTTCTCTCCTCTGCTCTCTGTTGCAATGTGTTTGTGCATTTGTGTACACACAGGATGAATTAGAGTTGCAAGTGGTCAAGTGAAGAGGATGTGAGGGTAGTTGAGATTATACGACAGCATGTTAGGTTAGTATAAGTCTAATAAAACCTTCCCAAAAAGTGTTAACCCATCAAAACCAAACTTCTTGCATTCAGGCTGTGTGCATCCCCCATCCAGAGTCTGGCCACAATAGCAAGGATGCTAGTCAGTTTTCTGCTGATAACATTATAGCTGCACCCCTGATGACAACCCAGTGTTTAAAAAATAGTAATAATAAAAAGTGCTGGCGACAGATGGTGATTCACTTTAATTTTTTTCTTTTCATGATCAAACATGTCAGACTATTTGCTGGCTTGAAATAAGGATTTTTGTGCTATTAGTGTTTTGGCAGATTTGCAAATATTGTTCCTTAATTACACCCGTAATCATGTCCTTACAAGGCTGTGATCTCTCTCAACTTGGCAGACGGGGTTTATTCAGAAGAACTGTCAGACGTTCATAATGGCTGTGGCAGCATGAAGATAGTCCTCGTATGAACAAGGTCTAAATCCCTTCGACCGCTTTGTAGCAGTCGGGTTGGCTGCTGAAGTAGCTTGATGTTGGCCGATATGCTGGTGCAATCTAAGTTGATTAATGAACACACCACTGCATAATGTGCTTGGTCAGTGTTTGGACAGACACTTTTTAATGTCCAATCATGTGGTCTGTGCCTGGTTTTATTAAGCAGCATTCATTTTGTATCAGTCGATGGGTATTTACATTTACTGTGCTGGTGTCAGAGGATTGATATTCATTTCTCATATACAGTACAAGCAATATATTTGCTCACTGTACCTATAATGTTTGACATGTATGGGCCTCCAGACAGCAGATGACCTTAAATGAAACAGCATTTAATTAAAACAGTTCAGATGAATTCAGTTGCTTGACATCATAAAATAAGTTCTCCAGTGCCTGGACTTCAGTGTGTGTGTGTGTGTGTGTGTGTGTGTGTGTGTGTGTGTGTGTGTGTGTGTGTGTGTGTGTGTGTGTGT
>JAVDPK010002446.1:51133-61223 GCA_034780415.1 Cichlasoma orientale
ATTCGTTTGCTTGTATATTCTTGTATATTTCCGACTCACAATATTTCCAACTACATTTCTGCTTGTGTGCCTATAATGTAAAAAGTGCTACTGGAACTTTAATTTCCCTGACGGAACCCTCCCAACGGGATTAATAAAGTTTAATCGAATCGAATTGAATCTAATCTAATAAAATTCATTAATAAAGTCGGCACAGTATAAAAAAAACTGAATATGGTCTGAATATGATCTGAATATGGTCTGAATATGACCTGAATATGGTCTGAATATGATATGCAATAACAGAAACATTCACAAAGGATGGAACAATAACATAAAAAGTTTTAATAGTTGTAATTACATGTACATAATTCACATTAAGTCCACGAAGTTTTAAATATCAAAGGCAACAGAAAATTCAGAGTAAAGTCATTTTAATTATTTTTTATGTACATTAAAGAAAAAAGAACTTCACGTATTTGTTTCATAAACATAGAAATGAGTCATGAAAAAAGCAAACATATTTGTGAGGTAATGTAGGACCTGGTTTGTGATTTATCTGAAAACTGAATCAAATTATCTGAGCTGCACACGTCACGATTTCCTTTCAACATTTTGCCACCATGCTGCAATATTTACACAATCACTAAACAAGAACTGCTCAACTGTCAAGTCAACTCATGTCTTCACTGTGTCTGCGTGTATGCACAGAAGGTCACTTCAAGAAATTAACAAAAAAAAGTTATAATAAAAGCAGCACTTTTTTTAAAAAAAATCAAAATCTTCATGAACTTATGTCTTCACTGTGTGTGTATGTGTGTGTGTGTGTGGGGGGGGTATGAGCTTGGGCATAAAGGTATAATACAAACAACACAACATCATGTTTCAACAAAGGTCGTGTGTCCTTTGTGCTTGTTTCACATCTGCTGTATTCAGTATTTAACGCTGAAAGTCAAGCAGTCAAACCTTTTCGTGTGGTTTCCTGTCTGTTCTTCACACCACCTTCAACATTCGTATCAGCCACTCTTTTCGCTTCTCTGACGTTCCTGTTAGTATGATTTAGTAAATGATCAAAGTACAGAAACCAGTTTATACACCCATGAGTTATGTTAACAGTCAGAATCCTCAGAGCTCAGACTGAGCAGGGGGAATGGCAGCATTTTACTCTAGCTTAGCAATAAACCAAAGCTTTGAATTAATTTAAAAACCTGACTCTCAGCCGAAACGTTAATGAGCCAACTCATTTTAATCACACTCTGGATCTTGTCCTGACATGTGGCATAGATAGATGAACATTTAACTGTATCCCCCGAAACAAGGCAGCTGGAATTAAAGCACTACTTAAAAAGCCTTTCCTTGATCCAGCTATCTTTGCTAATTAGAAACATAATCAAATATCCAACCTTCCTCATTTTGTGACGCTAGGCTTATACTGGCCTGACAAAACAGTGGAGTTATCCATGCTGATTTTTCTCTATAGATATCTAGTGTGGTCCTTTCTACTGTATATAGAAAAAAGAAATGTCTGCATCGGTACTCGTGTGTTGCTTCTCTTACTTTGTGGCTTTAAATTTCTGCTGTCTGTAAACCTTTTTCTTCTTTGTGAAGTGGAGAAGGACGATGTCACAGAAGACTATTTCCTGTTGAGCAGAATTTTATTTAGTTCTCACATCTGGTGAAACATTTATAACATAACTATTAAAAAAAACTTTTCACTTCTTTGAATAATATGTTTAATTTATTATTAAATGTACTCACAGCTCCCAGCAAAGCCAGTCCTGAAGCAATATTGATGACTGTGGGGACAATGCTGAACTTTCCAGCCTATGGAGGAGAGTAGAAATACAAAAGATGTGTGTTTGGATGTCATTTTATGTCAATTATTGCAGAACATACAGGGCTGCAAGGGGGCACTTAATTAGAGCTACAGACAGCCAGGAGAGTAATGCATTTATTACTTAAATCATGTCTCATCATAATGCTTCAGCACCATTTTATGCATTCACTCTGTCTCTTATGCATTTTCCGTACCTTCCCATATACCAGGACATGAAATCGGATGCCATAGACTTTATATAGAGACCGATAGCTTTCACCAGTAGCATTTTTAAAGTATCTTGCACGTCTGATGGAGAAAAAGAGGAGCATATAAACAAAAAAAATTAACCTTTAGGTATTTTAGAATGATTAAAGACTTTCAGTCACCTCGCTCCTTTATTCCATCCACATGTTGCAAATAAAGATGATAACATGTCTGTGCTAACATGCTAACAAAGATCCACAGTGAGCCTCACCTGAAGTTAAATCCTGCAGCGATGCTCTCATTGGAGACAGCAGCATCCAGGCGAGTGAAATGGTACTCTGGATTACAGTGAGAGGGAGCTTTGTCGAGGTCACAGTCCCAACGTATCGCTATGCTAATAGCACCACCCTAAAAAAGCCAACCATAATTTGACCATATGATTATTCTAAACTTTTTATTTTCATTTTTATTCATTTAATTTTTAGTGCATGTATGCATTCCACTGGTGATGTTTTGCCTGTGTTCACACACAACTGCACAGAACACTCATTATCGAGCAAATCTGTGCGGCTCAAAAACCCTGCATTATAAACCAATAACATAATAGCGTCACACATGTGCCACAGATTTGTTGGCCGCACATCGATGATATCTCAGTTTGAACTCCAGCAGCTCATCTTTTCTATGTCTACATACATAAATGCATTGAGTCGCTGCCATGTGATTGGCTGATTAGATATTTGTGTCAGCAGCCTGTTGAATTGGTGTACCTAATGAAGTGGCTGTGAGCGTAATTCCAGCAGAGAAAAGCATCTGTTTTTTATTAGGAAGCACGAGGAACTTTGTTCAGTCGGCATTTCTGTTGTCTCTTAATTGCTTCGATGAACAACAGGCAAAAGTCATGGCTAAAACAATAAGGACAGAAAAATCCTTTAAGTCGTGGATTCAGGGATCATAAAAGGCTGGATCGGATAAAACGTTCAGTGTGTGTTTAACAGGAAGGTTTAAAATTACATATTCACTAAATCTGGGCAAAATACAGTGTAATACTAACAAGTGTGGCCATGTCCTGGAAGTTGTATCCAGCGCTTCTAGTAATGTCTCCCAGGCGAAAGATGGGGCAGTAGGGGTAATGCTTCTCATCATATCTGCATCTCTTCAGGTACGACGTGTCAGTTGTTTCAAGGATGTTGGACCTCAGAGTTAAGAAACACACATATTTATGGGCGTGAACTGCTTCTTCCAGTGAGTCAAAAAGTACATGGAGATGTTATAATAAATGTTGAAGAGGACTTACTTTGAAAATGAGAATTTCGAAAACTGGATGAAATTCTTGATGTAGATGGTGAAGTTTTCAGCATTCATTAGCAAAGGCTTTCTGTGGGAAAAAAATGTAAGTAAATATAAATATGTGAATAAATATAAGCCTGAAGCCTGTCACAGGGCTCGGCAGATCTATAACACAGCCTGATACCCACTACAGGGCCTAGTAAGCTACTTAAAATAAATGCTAATATTGTGTGTGACTGATGTGTGTCAGAGACTAGAGGAGTTCTGCAGCAGTGGGTCTAAATGTACAGAAAAACATTCTCTCAAGTATTTTGTTATGTGAAAAACAAGTCTTAACACTAGAACTGTCATAGGTGGTCAGAATGACCACCACCTATGGGAATTCTAGTAGTTCTAAAAATGCTGGGAGTTCTAGTCTTAAAGCATCCGGTTTAGTTTTAGAGCCAAATCCGTT
Source organism: Cichlasoma orientale (assembly GCA_034780415.1). Classification (NCBI taxonomy): domain Eukaryota; kingdom Metazoa; phylum Chordata; class Actinopteri; order Cichliformes; family Cichlidae; genus Cichlasoma; species Cichlasoma orientale. Next base: position 54,880 of record JAVDPK010002446.1, read on the forward strand.
GCGCTGAACTGACAAATGACAGCGGCACATGGTTTGTCTGTTCACACTAACAGTTAAAAAAAATGAACAGAGAGAAAGTAGGGTCAGTAATTTCACATTTGTCCCTACTGTGGTTTGAAGTTTCTTTCAGTGGGACACCAGCCGAAGATTTCACAGGACCCAGTGGAGTTTTCATTCTCTCTTAAGCATCGTCCGCTCATGATTCCTTTAGACAGCGAGCAAGAAAAGACCGACTTAAGTCATCCAGCTGATTAAAAGCAGATGCATTTCAATTTCTGTCAACAATTCCAAAATTTAAATCCAAATGATTCAGAACAAGGGTGAGGAGAGCCGCTTGCTCCTCCACATCGAAAGGAGCCAGTTGAGGTGGTTCGGGCATCTGACTAGGATGCCTCCTGGGCGCCTCTTGGGTGAGGTGTTCTGGGCATGTCCTACCGGGAGGAAGCCCCAGGGCAGACCCAGGACATGCTGGAGAGATCATATCTCTCGGCTGGCCTGGGAACGCCTTGGGGTCCCCCCGGATGAGCTGGTGGAGGTGGCTGGGGAGAGGGAGGCTTGGGCTTCTCTGCTTAGGCTGCTGCCCCCACGACCCGGCCCCGGATAAGCAGAAGAAAATAGATGGATGGATGTTTCAGAATAATGATTTAAAGACTGGATGTCTCTTGCTTACCATGACCAGCCACCACCATCTTTCCCTCGATACAGTCCTCATCAGCATAGCACCAGGCATCATGCACTGTGGGGCTCTGAGAACAAACAGTGGGTAGAGGCTCAAGGAACACTTAAATCATATCTAATCATTTTTAACAAGCAATGTGAGGTTCTCCTCTTGGAGGGAGTCAAAACGTATATATGATCTGATATTTATGTTTTTTTTGTAAGGCTGTGCTTAGCCGGTGTCAGTGCAGCAGGACACACAGAGATGCAGAGTTTACATAAATTTGGAGCTAAGCGAATACAGCAGCTGAAAATAAAGGATGAACAGTGATGCACACACATTTATAGGATGATGACGGGGTAAGAACATTAGTTAGCGATGAGGAAAATAGAAACATTGGAGGCAATCTCAATCACTGCCTCCACCAAAAGCTGTTATCCTATCAGTGCAGCAATCGGCATGGCATTCTCCGTGTCTTCTCCGCACTTCAACCCTGCAATCCCACTGCCGTAGGCAGAATCTGGACTCAAACGTTTCTCCGCATGTTCAGGTTCCAGTGCACATGCTGGCAACACTAGCGCAAACGGCCCTGACTATGAAGGACAGTCAAGGCAGGCCTCCTGGCAGCCCTGTGAGACTCTGAGACTGAGGTTCGCTGTGTGAAGTGAAGTCTATTCCAGATTGTCTGATTAGAGAGCCGTCAGCCATATCATCCTGTAAACCTTGACTGCAAATCTATAGAAGACAGATGCCTATGGTTCCTAAGTGCTGACAGGGTGACAGGGGTGTCTTCTTTGGATGCCCACTTCTCGGTCTGTCTCTGACATCCCCTGTCACATCGAACTTGGCCTTTAATTTGGAGATGGCACTAGGGCTCACTCCAAATAATGCTGAAACTTGAGGTTGCAGCTTGAAGTTGCCCTATGATGTGGACCCTATCCAGATCAGTTAAGCATGGCATGCTTGGAGCAGATACCAACTGACCGCTGTAGCGGGGTCCACACTCTTATCTCGTGTAACTATTTCATCAAGCACTTCAAATGAGCCTTCTCCTTTCCCTGTTAATTTTTGCATTTTCTTTTCTTTTACCTTTTCCATTTTCCCTTGTCTTTGATTCTTTAGGGAAATCCAGCAGTAATTCCTAAATGTATATTAGGTGGTGCTGAGCAGCCTCTAGAGAAAGAGGTCTGTCCCTATAAGTAACTGAAAGAAAGAAAGAAAGAAATTCTCTTCAACCTTATTCAGTGCAGCGGAGTCTAGAATAATTTTGCAGAGGAACAGTTTACACCTGCAAGAGGAAACTTGCAACAAACAAAACTCACTGTGCCAAAATTGTCTATGCGGTGTGGTGTATGCTGGAAAAAACTGGGTGGCAGGTGAAAGATCCAAGAAAGTGAAAGTGAAATTAGTTGGAGAGGCAATATTTCTGTTTCTGGTAAAACCAGAGAAATTTAGAAGAATTATGCTCTGTAAGATTTTACTGTGTTATCTATGATGCCAAAGGTTTCTTTGGACCAGAGTCTGTCATATGATCTGCAATTAAAACCAAAGCAACAGCCTGATCATCACTGCTGTCATTCATCAAACATAAAAAACAATAAACTTTTTTTGGATACAAGTTTATACACTTATACACAAGTCAGAAATACCACCACCTTGGTTTAATATGTCAGCGATTTAGAGTGAAATCAAAAAATGTTCTCACCTCAGCACAGTGACCCAGCTTCTGGTTTGGTGTCTCTAAGAAGGTGGTTACAATAAACAGATCATCTTCACCCTGTATGAAAAGACAGTAATGACAAAATAAAATAACAGTGCATTTCTTTCCCCCAGTCTGAAATATTATGTTCTCACCTGTGGGGGGATGACATAGTCCTCAGGTCCCCACACAAACACACCAGATTCACTGGTGTTGGTCACTGAAGCTCCCTTCACTTTGGTTATGACAGAACTCTGGACATCGTCTGTCTCCTGGTAGCCTTTCTTGATTACAAAAACCCACCTTTGAATCAAAGGGAAGATAAAGTGTTCTCACAAAGCTGTAATTTTGTGCAATCCTTGTTCAGCTATTAAATGTGCTTTTGCCTCTTTCAGCTGCCTTTCGTGAACACTTACGTATGCAATGAAAGGGAAATGTACTGTTACTGATAGCCAGCAGTGTCAAAGTGGGGGGATAAGTGGGACTCATTGATCTTGTCCCCAGTTGCAGGAAGGGCCCTTGTAGGCCTGTAATGAAAAGTTTTCTTTTTGTTTGCATTTTCTTTTATTGCTAATTGATTAATGTCAATGACTAAATTGCCTGACTAAATTGATTGAATGACTGATTTCCAAGAAATCGTGGAGGCGTTGATGCCACTTAAAAGGACCACAATGGTTTAGTCCATTCTGTGAGTTAGGATTTTCCCATAGACAGAATAAAAGACTGTATTTTGCAGATAGCAGCTTCAACTGAAAGCTCACAAACACCAACATCAAGGAGCGTTCAGGTTTACTGAATGTAGGTAAACTCTTGCTAATATTTTCAGGTATTAGTAAACCACCCAGTATCTGATGACCATCAGACTGCTGTATACAACATCAGGCACATAGTCCAGAGCTGTGGACACTCTCTGTGTGTCCTCTTCCTTTGTTGATCCAAATCTCTGACTCATCTTTTGATTTATATTTTTTTAACAAAGCAAGCTGACAACTCTACACAACAATCTGTGGTGGTCATTTGGGTAGCCAGTAATGAGCTGTTCACATACCAGGTTTAATAGAAATCTATGACCTACAGAAATGCTCTGATAACTCAGCACTGGTTAGCTGTATTAGTGATGAGCAGGAGGAGAAGTGCAGAGCGCTGGTGACACCAACAGATTAAGTGGCTCTGTGATTGGCTGCAAACTGTGGTGGACCGGAGGTCATAATCCCGACCACCCTCTGCACCACTTAGTAGACAGGCAGCGGATAACCTTCTCTAACAGACTGATTCAGCTTCACTGCCACAAAGACATATTTCATACCACATGCTTTTGTCCAGTGTCCCATATAATACCATATATTCATCATGTTGGTGTGCTGCCTGACTGTGTCATTGTGGCACTTTAAAATGCCGTTTCATCAGCCTCATGTGCACTGGCTTCCCCAAAGTGCCCTGCTGACCTCACAGCACACCTGTTGAGAACCACGGGTTCAATGTACAATAAAGCTGAATGCCGATGTTACCGTTTTTAAGCTTTCAGTTGAAGCTGCTATCAGTACAAAGGATTGCTTGGAATCATTTTTAGTCGCCACTATGTAAGGTCAACTAGTGCCACATCATTTAGGGAGGGATGTGCTGCGTTTCATAGTGTGGAGCTGTGCTCATTCTCACAGTGTCTTTGGCTCAGTGCCTTTAACTGCTGATCATAGCTAAACCATTCTTAACCATGTTTTTGCTCTTCTCACATTTTTTTTTTAAAGAAACTAAATTCCTCCTTTGCTTTCTCTCCCTCTCCTTTCTTTCTTTTCCTTTTCTTCATCTGGCTTTCTTGGGGAAAGACCACACTCACAGTGTGCGTTTGCAGTCATGTAATAAATTAGCTATGCAATAAAGGTGAGTCTGAGTAGTGGTGGACTAAACAGTTTATTGCTTTCTTACCTAATGACCACTACAGATTACTGCGTACAGTTTCTGGCTGAATTATTCGTTGGGAGGGAAGAAAAAAGTGTTCTCAAGAAAGAAACAGGGTCATTGCGCTTATGTTTTGACTTGTCCGACACAATAGTGACAACAATGAGCTGTGTAACCTTTCACTGAGACGTTGAACCACAAGCCACAGGTACGCTTAACTTCAGGAAAAAGCCAGAACTGAAAGAGCATTTACACAAGCGTGCAGTGTATTTTGACATTTAAACAACGTGCAAATACCGTCAAAGACAGTCAAAAATTTATTGTACCTATTCATTTATTCCAAAAGATTTACTAAAAGTTTCACACTGACAGTTTGAGTAAGTTGTTTACAAAGTTGGTCCATTGTGCAATAACATATACAATGCAGAAATTAGACTTTGTAATAAATCACTTACCCTATTATGTAACAGATGACAGATAACTGTAAAAGTCTGTGCAAAACTCCAATTCTCCTATTTTTTGTATTCATGTATTTTTCCGTTTTGTACTCAAATAAGGAGCTCCACGCTCTCCTGGCCATCATGCACCTCTCACTCTACACACTGGCGTCAGTGTTCACACAGGAACCTATTTAAGAGAACGCTTCAGCCTTACTGTAAGTAAGCGAAAGCATCTCACTGTAGCTCTGAGAGGCTGCTCAGCACCTATACATCTAATATACATTTAGGAATTACTGATGGACTTCCCTAAAGTATCAACGACAAGGAAAAATGGAAAAAGGTAAAAGACTCAGAAAATGTAACAAATTAATTGGAAAAAGAGAAGAAGCGAGGAATAGCAAACAGGATTGAGGCGCCTATAAAATGCCTGATTAAAATCTTGTTATTACATTTGTAAACCCACTCACTTCTGTTTTGAAACTGGGAAAAAGATTTTGTTCCTTTTTTTTATTCACTTATTTGTTTTGATATGATGTATGCATGGACTTTATGTTGTTTTAAAAAATTCCTCTTTCAATTTTAAACAGTTAATTTATAGAATAATTAGAATCATGAACACATTTATTAATGCCAATTTTAATTGTAAACTTTGATATTTGTTAAAATCTGTCATTTTTTATTATAGAAATGAGAACAATAAATGCTTTCTTAATGACAAATCACTCAACATGCCGTTTTTATAAAAAGTATAACTTTTTCAACATACCTGATCCTTGTTTATGCTAATAAAGGTGGTCTACTCAAAGAATGCATGCAATTGAAATGTTAATATGATTTTTTAAATAAAAATATGTCAGGCGCATGGACTGATGAAGGTCCAGTACTGTGCAAAAATCTCAATTCACCCCTCATTTCTTTGTAAAAATTGCAATTTTGCACCCGCTGTGGGATCTGTTCTGCTTTGGTTTGGCCACGGCTCAGCACTATCTGTTCTAGCAGATGGTGGTAAGTGGTCTACAACAGATACTTGCCCATTGTCCTATCTCAAAAGCACCCAAAGGCCCGGTGTCAGGGTTAGTCTGTGTGGCTGGCAAGGGAGGACCCAAATGCAGGACGCACGAGACAGAACTAAAACTTCAAGGCTGCTTTAATTCTGAATCTCTTAAACAAAGTCCAGAATACAAAATCCAAGGTCAGACATGCCCATACATCCCTGTAATTACATACATTGAGTACAGGGTATTTACAGCCTTAGTCGTGCTATATTATGAAGTGTTACCTACACAAGTACTTGAATATAATCTGAATATCATATGCAATAACAAAGAAACAGTCATAAAGCATGGAACAAACAAGTATTAGTAGTTGTAATCATGTGTACATAATTCCCATAAGTAGAGATAAGAAAAGTAGTGTGTTAAACATTACATGATATTCCCTAATATAACGGTCTGAGCTGCACTTGGCGCTGGCGCACTGTCAAGATTTCATTTCAGCAGCACTTTATCATTATGCTGCAGTATTTACACAGTTTATAAACAAGAACTGCTCAACTGTCATACAGCAACTCACGCCTTCACTGTGTGTGTGTGTGTGTGTGTGTGTGTGTGTGTGTGTGTGTGTGTGTGTGTGTGTGTGTGTGTGTGTGTGT
>JAVDPK010002446.1:61323-80508 GCA_034780415.1 Cichlasoma orientale
TGTGTGTGTGTGTGTGTGTGTGTGTGTGTGTGTGTGTGTGTGTGTGTGTGTGTGTGTGTGTGTGTGTGTGTCCAGTGTACTGCTCTGACTTAGCCATTTAAAAAGGATCACATCAAGAAAATAACAAAACAGGTGTAATACAAACAACACATAACATGATGGTTCTCATCAAAATCTTCATTTGAGCAGCTGCTCAAGATCATATAAAGTTTGAAAAAAAAAAAACAACAATGGTGGAAGTTGAGACTCAGTGCTTGTTTCATGGATGAGGTATCCAATATGTATCCTTGAAAATCAAACAAAGAGTCCAACCTTTCTGGGTGGTTTCCTGTAATTTTAATCTGTCTATTCTTCACACAGTCCTGAACATGCGCTGTAAAAACATCTACATGTCTCGCTCTCTCAGTCCGTCTCCAACACTTAACCAAGTCTCCATTTCTTTAACACTCAAGAAGAGCAAGAATCCTCTTAATTGTTCTTCTTACTGACTGTGAATTTTAAGTCACTGTCTAAAATACCGGCCTTACATTTGAAAAGTGTTACCATTACCAACATGATGCATGTACAGCTTGAGTTAGTTATGAACTACTAAACGCCACTTCAATAAAATTAGACTGTATGTTCCTCAGTGTTGTGATCTTCCTGTCCTGCTGTGATCTTTATGTCTTCTGTGGTGCTGATTCTGCAGGCGCGACACCTGTTGTGACAAACAATAAGGAAATGCAAATTAACCACAAAACACACCCAAATGCACTAATTAGGACAAATTTAACTCGTCATTAACAGAGATGTATCTTTAGCAGTGCCATAAATCAGCATTGTGTGTGAATGGCTCTACAGAATGCTTTGGTATATTTTGCTGCAACAATTTATATGGTATAATAATCTATAAAATACAGTTCTAGCCCCTTAAAAAAAAAGTGTCACCAGCAGAAATACACTTGAATAGCTGCTCTGTGTTTAGTTTTATTTCATGGTCTTGTTTTCTGTGATTACGTTCAGCTGTTCTCCCCACCTGTTGTCTGTTCCCTCATTATCCCTCTGGGTATTTATTGTCTAATTCTTCCGCTTGTCTCTTGTCACAGTCTTGTTGTCATTATGTGATAGTGTTGGTTCCTGTATTTTCTGTGATTCCCTAGTTTATCTTTTCCCAATTTAGGTTTCCTTAGTTTAGTTTAGTTACTCAGCCACAATAAAGCCTCAGTTTTTGTTATTTTCTGTCTGCCATCCACATCTCAGGCATCCTCCACAGCAACAGGCCATGAGTGTTGAGCAAGGGGTAGGAATTAATAAGTATGTACATACTTCTTCCTACTCCTTTACGGGCACGGGGATTTTGTTTGATTTTGTCTGTGCATGTTTCTGGGTATGTGTGTATGTGTATACATATAAGCCAGTAAATGTATATATTGGCTTGTTGTTTTACATGTCCGAAATAAAGGCAATTCATCATCATCATCAAAATCTGAGATGTTGATGTGGAAGGCATGTTCTGCGTAATGCTAGCTTGATACGCAGGAGCTGTGTGACCTGAGAGGTTCACTGCATTTGGTCTTCCACGATGAAACAGTGAATAAAAATCTTCATCTCTATACATAAATAATGTGGTTAAACACTGTGATGTTTTCTATATATATATAAAAAAAACAAATCTCTGCATCTGTACTCGTGTGTTGCTTCTCATACTTTGAAACTTTAAATTTCTGTTGTCTGTAAGACTTCTTCTTCTTTGAAAAGAGGAGAAGGCCAATGTCGCAGAAGAAGGTTTCCTGTTGCAGAGAATTTTATTCAGTTTTGTGACATATTAAAAACATCTTTTAAGAAAATTTCTAATTATTGATGGCACTCACCGCTCCAATCAAAGCCAGTCCTGAACCAATATTGATGACAGTGGGAACAATGCTGAACTTTCCAGCCTATGGAGGAGAGTAGAAATACAAGAGATATGTGTTTGAATGTGATTTTAGGTGGATTTATATTAGAATTTTTTTTTTAAAGAGAGAGACCAGAGTGCTGTACAAAATCCATCTAACTAAAAAGAGAAGATTTTCTAACTTTAAAGTTTCTCCTATAATAGTTATTTAGCTTTGGTGTTATATGTAATGCCTTTATTACTTAAATCATGTCTCATCATAATGCTTCAGCACAGTTTCATGCATTCACTCTGTCTCTTATGCATTTTTCATACCTTCCCATATACCAGGACATGAAATCGGATGCCATAGACTTTATATAGAGACCGATAGCTTTCACCAGCTGCATTTTTAAAGTATCTTGCACGTCTGATTGAGAAAAAACAAAGATGAACCTTTAGGTAGTTTAGAACGGTTAAAGACTTTCAGTCACCTCGCTCCTTTATTCCATCCACATGTTGCAAATAAAGATGATAACATGTCTGTGCTAACATGCTAACAAAGATCCACAGTGAGCCTCACCTGAAGTTAAATCCTGCAGCGATGCTCTCATTGGAGACAGCAGCATCCAGGCGAGTGAAATGGTACTCTGGATTACAGTGAGAGGTAGCTTTGTCGAGGTCACAGTCCCAATGTATCGCTATGCTAATAGCACCACCCTAAAAAGCCAACCAGAATTTGACAATATATTTCTTATAAACTTAGGCCTGGATGGTGTTCATAGGCAACTCCCAAGACCACTTATTGTAAAGCAAATTTGTGTGGACAGAGAGCTACATTGTAAATCAAGAAAATGTTGCCTTTTCTTATACACTAACCAACCACTTCATTAATTACACTAGTACTGGTTTAGGCCCCACTTTGCCTTCAGAACTGTGTACTGTGGTCATAAAGGGGTGGATATATTCAGCAACAATACTCAGGTAGGCTGTGGTGTTTAAACGATTCTCAGTCGGTACTACGGGGCCCAAATTGTGCCAAGAAAATATCCTCCACATCATTAACACCACCAGTCTGAATCAATAATACAAGGCAGGAAGGATCCATGTTTTCATGTTGTTTATGCCAAATTCTCAACCCACCACTCAAACATTGCAGCAGAAATTGAGACATTCTCTAGTTTTGGCTAGCCCGTGGCATCTGGTGTCTGCTGCTGCTGTAGCTCATTTGCTTCAACATTTGATGAGTTATACCTTCACAGATGCTCTTCTGCATCCCTTGGTTGTAACGAGTGGCTATTATAGTTACTGTTGCTTCCCTATCAGCTCAAAGCAGTCTGAAGATTCTCCTTTGACTTCAACAAGGCATTTTGACCTAGAGAACGGCTACTCACTGGATATTTTCTCTTTTTTGGACAATGCTCTGTAAACCCTAGAAATGGTTTACATTCAGAGTCACTTAAATCACCTTCCTTCCCCATTCATATGCTCGGTTTGAACTCCAGCAGGTCGTGTTTGGAATGTCCACATACATAAATGCATTGAGTTGCTGCCATGTGATTGGCTGATTAGATATTTGTGTCAGCAGTCTGTTGAACTGGTGTACCTAATGAAGTGGCTGTGAGCGTAATTCTAGCACAGAAAAGCATCTGTTGTTTATTAGGAAGCACGAGAAATGTTGTTCAGTCTGCATTTCTGTTATCTCACAATTGATCCTATGAACAATGGGCAAAAAAAATCCTTTAAGTTGTGGATTCAGGGATCATAACATGTGTGTTTAACAGTAAGGTTTAAAATGACATATTAACTAATCTGGGCAAAATACAGTGTAATACTAACAAGTGTGGCCATGTCCTGGAAGTTGTATCCAGTGCTTCTTGTAATGTCTCCCAGGCGAAAGATGGGGCAGTAGGGGTAATGCTTCTCATCATATCTGCATCTCTTCAGGTACGATATATCAGTTGTTTCAAGGATGTTGGACCTCAGAGTTAAGAAACACACATATTTATGGGCGTGAACTGCTTACAAATTGCAGTGAATCAAAAAGTACATGGAGATGTTACAATAAATGTTGAAGAGGACTTACTTTGAAAATGAGAATTTCGAAAACTGGATGAAATTCTTGATGTAGATGGTGAAGTTTTCAGCATTCATTAGCAAAGGCTTTCTGTGGAGAAAAAATGTAAGAAAAAAAATAGAAATTAAAAAAAAAAAAGTCAAGAAATCCAAACTTTGCTGTAGCAGATATAGAGGGATTGTGGCTGGATTACTGAATGGGCAATCATCCAGTGCAGTTTCATGTGAGTTGATACAATGCTTCTATAAGACTGGGTCATGCGGCTGAGTGTCTCAGTGTAGGACTTCAGTGGAGTTTAGAGGTAAGGTCAGGGTCATGAAGCCTGTCAGAGGGCTCAGCAGATCTATGACAGCACGGCCTGAGCTATTTAAAATGAATGCTAGTCTTTTATAAGAATTCTTCTCCACTGTGGCACGTTTCCCTCTGTACTGATTCAGAGTCACATTGAGTCTTTAGAATAGAAACTAGGATGGAATGCCATGGATTATGTTGTCCAGTAATTTTTGGCCCTTTAGATGTTACACTTTTCAGCATTCCTGCAATAGCATCCCGTAGGTCTCTGATCAATCCAAAATCATTTATCAGCATGAAGGCAGACTAATGTGTGTATCTGCAGTGACTAGAAGAGTTCTGCAGCAGAGGCTCCAAATGCACAGAACAATGTTCCCTCATTGCCCAGAAAGTTGATTCTCTTCAGAGAGAAAAATGTTTCATCACTTATCCAAGTGACTTCTTCAGTCTCAACTGTCTCTTCTTTGTTTCCCCAAAGTATAATTCATGCCAGTCCTCATGGCGCTTAACAGCATACACTATATTTCTGTGTTTGTGCTGGAGGACCCAATCCTTGGGATGGACCAATTTTTGGAGTACCGTGTTTTGGGGTTTGAAAGCCACAGAGACTCTGTGTTTTGAGAAAATGGGTTAGCTGTTCCAATACTCCTGACACATAAGGGATTACCAAAGGTTCTTGCTTAGGCAGCAGTTATCCTTCTTCTCTCCTGAATTGCCTGGCACATTCTTCCCAGCTTTGACAAAATGTCCAGCTGAGAAAACCACATTTATTCAGGGCCTTCTGCTTCCCTGGCGGCTGTATCTGTGGGGATGGTCTACGTTCTGTGTTGTGACATCCTGATGACAGTGAATTTGTATTGTAGTGGATGGTGAGACTGTTAGTTTATAGTGCACATCGACTTTCAAATGTCCCCCTATGAAAAAATGAAAAATGAAAAATGAAAAATGAAAGCTTATCTTTCATTTTTCATGTTCTACTTGGTGAACTTGACGCATTTGTCCACTGAGTTAACGTGATCAGTGGATTATGGTACATCCTGAGATTTGGTTTTCACCTAGGTGGCATGCACATACCTGAGCCAATGGCTTGGCGGTGTTCCAGGATAGGATATCAGAGCCTTCTTTTCCACTTACTCCATATGCAAATTTGACAAAATTGGGTGAAACTGGGGAACCCATGGCATGCCCATGTTTCTATCTGTACTACTGGCCCTTGCATGTGAAAAATCTGGATTGAAGACACAGTTCCAAGAGAAGGCACACTTGATTCTCTTCACACACACGTAAAGTCAAAAACTTTGATATGTTCTATATAACTGTGTTGATCATACAGACAATTTGTCTTAAAGGTACAGGTTTGTATATCTTGGGTAAACCACACAGACTAATTGTAGCATCCCATGGGTATAACCATTTGTAAAAAGTCCGGTTAGTAGTGCAGTCCTGCTCTGACTGCTACTCATGGCCATTGATCAATGGTCATGACATTTTGCATATTAATGATCATGAAACTGAGCTCACAGCCCATTAGTGGCCAGTGGCATTAGTTTTGGTTTATAAGGTTGGAGAAACCTGCAGTCAGCTGAGCCTGAAGAGTTACTAGGATGATACTAGGATAGTTTCTCCCACTGAAAACGTTACATCCAGACAAACAGAATCAGTTTTCTGGGATTTCTTACGTGGATGACTGAGCATACGTTCTCTCATTACCTCATTCTTAAAATGATTAGAGTAACTTACCTGCACATCAAACACTGATTTAATTTAGGGGTTTTGTTGTTGTTGTAGGAAAACAAAAAGCCTTAAAGCGTGCCAAATCTGTCGTAATGAATTGACAAATAAAAGCTGCACATGGTTGGCCTGAATGTTTGTGCACACTAATGGTAAAAAAGAAAAAGAAAAAAAAGGATCAGTAATTTCACATTTGTCCCTACTGTGATTTGAAGTTTCTTTCAGTGGGACACCAGCCGAAGATTTCACAGGACCCAGTGGAGTTTTCATCCTCCCTTAAGCATCGTCCGCTCATGACTCCTTTAGACAATGGGCACAGTAAGACAGTCATCCAGCTCATCACGTGAAAAGATGGTGATGCATTTGAGCTTCTGTTTCAAATTTCCAAATTTTCAACCCAAATCATGTTTCATGATTTAAAACCAGTACGTTTCTTTCTTACCATGACCAGCCACCACCATCTCTCCCTTTTTACAGTCCCCATCAGCACGGCAGTGGGCATCATGCACTCTGGAGTTCTGAGAACAAACAAAGGACAGAGGCTCAAGAAACACTTAAATCATATCTAATCATTTTAATTCAATTTTTAAATTAAATTTCAATTCAATTTTATTTATATAGTGCCAAATCACAACAAACAGTCACCTTAAGGTGCTTTATATTGTAAGGTAAAGACTCTACAATTTTAAACAAGACAAAGAACAACAATGAGAAGAATGCGACAATGAGAGGATGCCTGAGGAATGGAGAAGAAGTGTGCTGGTACAGATTTTCAAGTACAAGAGTGACGTGCAGAACTGTAGTAACTACAGCTATAGCTTAAGGACAGAGGTGACAATCAGTGAGCAGCAGTATGGCTTCATGCTGAAAAAGTGGTGATGTTTACTTTGAGAGTGTTGGTGGAAAAGTCGAGAGGTCAGAAGGAGTTGCACTGTGTTGTTGTCAGGGATCGGCTGTGAGCACCTTCTTGTTTGCAGTGGTGATAAACAGACTGACAGATGAGGTCAGGCAGGCGTCTCCGTGGACGTTTGCAGACGACATTGTGATCTGTGGCGAGTGGAGAGGGGGTGGAAGAGAGTTTGCAGAGCTGTAGGTATGCTCTGGAGAGAAGTCAGAAAATGTGTGTGAATGAGAGGGAACCTGGTAGAAAGGTGAACATGCAAGAAGTAGCGATAGTTAAGACAGATGAGCTTAAATACCTGTGGTCAGCCATCCAAAGCAATGAACAGTGCACAAGTGAGGTGAAGAAGAGAGTGCAGGCAGGGTGGAGTGGGTTGAGATGAATTTCAGGGTTGATTTGTGACAGAAGAAGAACAGGGTGAAGGCGAAGGTTTACATTTTTTGGACTTTCAAATTCTGTTATTTAACGTTTCCTTGATTCTTAGTTTGTGAGGGGGTTTGCAGTTTGAGTTCTGTACCTTTTTAGTTCTTTTTCTGGGTTTTATTTGTAGTTGTACCTTCTTAGTTTAGTTACTTAATTACTTAAGTTATGTTCTTAGTTACAGTTTATTGCATTCCCTGAGTTTTGTCTTAAGTCTGTATCTGTTGTGTCTAGTCACATTTCTTGCATTACTTTGCTAAGCCTTATCTTGTGTGTGTATTGTATTCTGTTTTGCTTCCCCTCATCTTATTAGTTAATTCCATTCACCTGTTTTCCCCAGCTGCCTCCTCTCTCCCCTCGTTACCTCATGCGGATACAGTGGGGAAAATAAGTATTTGATAGACTGCCAATTTTGCAAGTTTTCCCACCTACAAAGAATGGAGAGGTCTGTAATTTTTATCATAGGTGTGAGAGACAGAATCAAAAATTGATTTGATTTTTAAATAATCAATTTGCATTTTATTGCATAAAATAAGAAGTTGACCTACCAACCAGCAACAATTCTGGCTTTCACAGACCTGTTACTTTTTCTTTAAGAAGCCCTCCTATTCTGCACTAGTTACCTGTATTAATTGAACCTGTTTGAACTTGTGACCTGTATAAAAGACACCTGTCCACACACTCAATCAGTCACACTCCAGATGTTCCACTATACCCAAGATCAAAGAGCTGTCTAAGGACACCAGGCACAAAATTGTAGAAGTGCACAAGGCTGGGATGGGCTACAGGACAATAGGCAAGCAGATTGGTGAGAAGGCAACAACTGTTGGTGCAATTATTAGAATATGGAAGAAACAAGATAACTGTCAATCTTCTTCGCTCTGGGGCTCCATGCAAGATCTCGCCTCATGGGGTAAGGATGATTTTGAGAAAGGTCAGGAATCAGCCCAGAACTACACAGGGGGACCTGGTCAATGACCTGAAGAGAGCTGAGACCACAGTCTCAATGATGACCGTTAGTAACACGCTATGCCATCATGGATTAAAATATTGCAGGCCACGCAAGGTCCAGGCCCGTTTGAAGTTCCCCAGTGACCATCTGGATAATCCAGAGGAGGCATGGGAAAAGGTCACATGGTCAGATGAGACCAAAATAGAGCTTTTTGGTATGAACTCCACTTGCCATATTTGGAGCAAGAAGAAGGATGAGTACAAGCTCAAGAACCCTGTCCCAACCGTGAAGCATGGGGGTGGAAACATCATACTTTGGGGGTGCTTTTCTGCAAAGGGGACAGGATGACTGCAACATATTGAAGAGAGGATGGACGGGGTCATGTATCATGTAGATTTTGGCCAACAACCTCCCTCCCTCAATAAGAGCACCGAAGATGGGTCGTGGCTGGGTCTTCCAGCATGACAATGACCCAAAACACACAGCCAGGGCAACTAAGGAGTGGCTCCGTAAGAAGCATTGTAAGGTCCTGGAGTGGCCCAGCCAGTCTCCAGAATGAATCCAATAGAAAAGATTTGGAACTCAATGTTGCCCAGTGACAGCCCCAAAACCTGAAAATCTGGAGAAGATCTGTATGGAGGAGTGGGCCAAAATCCTGCTGCAGTGTGTGCAAACTTGGTCAAGAACAACAGGAAACGTCTGACTTCTGTAATCGCAAACAAAAGTTTCTGTACCAAATATAAAGTTCTGTTTTTCTATTGTATCAAATACTTATTTCATGCAATAAAATGCAAATTAACTATTTAAAAATCATGCAATGTGATTTTCTGGATCTGTTTTTTAGATTCTGTCTCTCACAGTTGAAGTGTACCTACGATTAAAAAAATACAGACCTCTCCATTCTTTGTAGGTGGAGAAACTAGCAACATCAGCAGTGTATCAAATATTTATTTCCCCCACTGTACATTATCTGTGTTTTCTTCAGTTCCTTGTCACGTCATCATCATGGGTCCCCTGTCCGATGTGCTTTCCCTAGCTGTTTCTGCAAGATGTCTTAGTTAATCTTATTCTGGCTTCTGACCAGTTCAGTGTTGTGTTCCTGCAGTCACACAGCGCAGACCAATATGGCACAACCAGAATTATGGCCCCTGTGGATTTTTTTGAACGATGGCAAACAGTGCATGCCGTTCAATGGGAGAGGGAGAGGTGGAACCTGGAGTTCGCTCATGCATGTGAGTCGCTTTTTCGGGGCACCCGCCTGCCCTTGGGAGGTCCCGGCTGGGGAAGAAAGCCTCACCTACACCACTCACAATGCTTCCCACCCCGGCAGTCTCAGCCCCGCACTCAAGTCTCACCTTGGCAGCTGCATTCTGTCTGCCACTGCCGAAGGAGTTAAGAATAGGCAGGGTCTTCTTTTCACCGACCAATTCATGGGCCTCTCTGCTAACCATCTCCTCTCTCCCGCTACAGCCTGCACCTCGCAAGAGGATGAATTATTCACCCCCAGCACTTCCTCCTTGACGTTGTCCCCCAGCCCGTTGGCGAGACCTGCTGCCCCAGCTGCAGGTGCCCTGGCTTCTTCAGCTTCTCGGGGGAAGCAATGCATATGCACTACCAGTGCACTACATAGCAAGCAGAGACTGCTTTTCCACCTGTATGTGCAATAACCGATACATCCCAGCACTCGTGCCTGTTTCTCAGGTGGGAGGGGCCAAGGTCCAGCCTGTCCCTGCACCTGTACCTGTTCCTCGGCTGAGGACGGCCAGGTCTCTTCCACCCTTTCAGCCTCAGGAAGCAGCAGTTTGCCCAACAAAGCAGTGCCCTGCTCTGCCTGAGTGTACAGAGCCCGAGCTGGTGGGAGGTTCATGGATGTAGTGATGGTGAGGTTGTAAGGCTAAGATTACTGGCACAAATTCAAGATTCAATCAAATATAAAATCCCTCTTCTGTTCCTGAGTTATGGCACTGAATATTGGTTAAGAAAGTATTTTTACACAACTTTATGGATTCACAGTGAAGTTAACCTTTGACCACCTGGACATAAACGTAACCACTTCATCATTTAGGCATTTGTGTCATTATTACTATATCAATTATTAGCTGGTACTGAAAGTGTTTTGTGAGGTCACAGTGTCGCCTTGATACCAAGTGAACATTCTTGCCAAAATATCTTTCACAACATCCACAAATCTTTTTTGTGGTCTTCCTCTTTTCCTCCTTCCTTTCTCCAGCATATCCGCTATCCCTCCTCCGCACATGCCCAAACCATCTCAGCCTTGCCTTTCTAACTTTGTCGCCAAACTGCTCAACCTGAGCTGTCCCACTGATATTTCTAATTTTGTCCATTCTGGTCACTCCTAATGAAAATCTTAACATCTTTAACTCTGCCACAACTACCGCCGTCTTTTTGTTAGTGCCAGAAACCATGTGGAAATTTGGACATAACAATACAGTAGCTGAAAATAAATGAAGAAAAGTGACACATATACACATGCTAGAATTCACTGTTGAAATGGTGTAACAGTTTTATAAAATATGATTCTTTAGCAATTTAGGATGCTACTTATCTCATGCAACCATTTATCACAAAGCGGTTTTGTTCCTGTAAATAACTGAAAAAATGAAAGAAATTCCTAAATAATAGACAGTCTTTTCAAAATAAACATTCACCTGCAACACAGTATCCGTCTGACGTACTTACAAGAGGAAACTTATATCAAACAAAACTCATTGTGTTGAAACTCTGGGGTGTGGCGCATGCTGGAAAAAACAAACAAACTGGTCGGCAGGCACAAGATTACCGAAAGTGAAAGTGAAATCAGTAGGAGGGGCAATGTTTTTGTTGCATTTGATCTATTTAGTTCTATTCCCAGGTCACGGTTGCTTGGTCATATTCATTCCTCTGTGTTCCCTTCCTCCTGTCTCAAGTCCCGTGTATTTTAGTTCATTCATGTGTCTGTGTGTTCCCTGTTCATTACTTCCCATTTTATTTTGTGATTTTCGTTGTACTTTGACTTTACTTTGGCCTTCTGTGATTCAGTGTGTCGTTTTCTCCAGCTGTCTCCACTTCCCCTAGTTATCCTTCATTATGTATTTATAGTCGTCAGAATCATGATAACTGTTGCCCGTGCTGAGGCATGGAAATACTACAAAAATAAAACAAAAACTCAACTTACCCATCGTCACCCATAATTCAACATATATGAGGCTCTAATACTAAAGGAGAATAAAGCACTGCAGTGACCCCACAAAGTTACTCTATTACATTCACATACAGAGTCACATGCTAGATTTCACTGATAAAATAGTGTAGCTGTCATGGTCCTGGGCGTGTGTTTAGTTCCTTTTTGTGTAGTTCTGCTTTTGTTTTACTTTTTGTGTTGTGTTTCTTGGTTTTTCTTATAGTTAGTTTCCCAGTTTGTTTTTGTGTTGTCTTTGGTATTAGTTATTGGTAGGTTATTCTGTTTTCCCTGTGTTCTTGTCTTCCCGTGTCCTTGTGCTCCTGTGTCTGCACTCCTCTGTGCATTTGTCTCCCGGTGTTCTCGTGTACTGGTGTCTGTTATCCCTCCTGTGTCAAGTCTTTGGTGTTTGTGTTTGAGGTGTGTGTCTTCCCTGTTTAGTTGCTTCCCCATCTTAGGCCCATCTATGTGTTGTAGTTGGGTTCCATTTAGTTATGTTTAGATTCTGTGTGTCAGTCTCCCTAGATGTCAAGTCTGCGTGCACCTTGTTAAGTTACTTCCTGTTTTATTTTGACAGTCCCGTGTTCCCTGTGCTTTGTGTTTAGTTTTGCTTCCTCTGAGTTATTAGTTTCATTTGATTCACCAGTTGCTCCTTGCTGTGTCCACGCCCCCTAATTACCTTGTGTGTATTTAAGCCCTCAGTTTTCATAGTCTGTGTTTTCATTCCTGCTGTGTGAGTATTCCCTTGCAATTGTGTGTCATCTTTTGGGTTTTGTTTTATGGCCTTGGATTTTTGGAATGAGTTGCAACATTAAATGTGTTCCAAAACTGTAATTTTGCCTCACACATCCTGCGTTTGGGTCCACCCTTCCCAGCCACACAGCCTAACTGTGACAGTAACAGTAAATAATAACATGATCAATAAAATTATTCCTTTGTATCCTGATACTTGGAAACACTTCATTCACATGCAACACAGTATCCCACACGTCACCTGACCTACACTTGCAAGAGGAAACCTACATCAAACAATACCTATTGTTTGTGTTGAAATTGTCTGTGTTGTATGGTGCATGCTGGGTGGCAGGTGCAAGATTAGAGAAAGTGGACGTGCGATCAGTAGGAGAGGCAATATTTTTGTTGCTGGTGAAGCCAAAACAATGTGGAAGAATTTCTTTATTTAAAACTGCACTGTGTTATCTATGATGGCTATTGTTTCTTTGGACCAGAGTCTGTCATATGATCTGCAATTAAAACCAAAGTAACGGTTTGATCATCACCGCTGGCATTCACCAAATATAAAAACAATGAAATTTTTTTACAGTCACAGCTCTTTGGATGCAGTTTTATATACTTAAAATTGTAAGTACCACCATAATGGTCTAATATGCAGAGTCAATGATTTAGAGTGAAATCAAAATGTTCTCACCTCAGCACAGTGACCCAGCTTCTGGTTTGGTGTCTCTAAGAAGTTGGTTACAATAAACAGAACATCTTCACCCTGTATGAAAAGACAATAATGACAAAATAAAATAACATAAGTCTGATTAACAGCTCATGCCTTTCCCCTGCTCTGAATTCTTATGATTGTTCTCACCTGTGCAGGGATGACATAGTCCTCAGGTCCCCACACAAACACACCAGACTCACTGGTGTTGGTCACTGAAGCTCCCTTCACTTTGGTTATGACCGAACTCTGGACGACATCGTCTATCTCCTGGTAGCCTTTCTTGATTACAAAAACCCACCTTTGAATCAAAGGAAAAATTCAACATTTCTTTTAGAACTTAACGGCTGACTTCCTTCAGTTTGCTTTCTCCTTTCATAGCCCCATTTTACTTACTTGGGGAAAGTCCTCACTCACACTGTGCATTAGCAGTCACCTAATAAATTAATTGGTGTAACTGTGAGTCTGAGTAGGGGTGGATTAAACCAGAGAGAGGGACAGAGAGAGAAAGAGAGAAAAGGATAATGGCCCACCCAGATCATTACATGTTTTGGCCCAGAGTTCTGTAAACACTAGTTACGTAGTACAGAATCTAGCAGCTTTTGTACTACAAAATCTTTGAACTGTGTACATCAAGGCAAGTCCAACTTCAGGAAAAAACATTTTTTAAAAGTGAAAGAAAAACATTTTGTGGCATTTGTCCTATTGTATAAAACTTTGAGATTTAAAAAAATTAAGAAATGTTTATTTTAAGCCTACTTATTTAAAATTAGTGTCTAGCCTTTTAAGACAGTTATTAATTTTTATTTAATCAGCACTGAACAATAACATATGCAATGCAGAAATTTTTCTTTGCAATAATGCACTTACCCTATTATGTAACCGATGATACATAACTGCAAAACTCTGTGCAAAACCCCAATTCTCTTATTTTTTGTATCAATGTATTTTTCCGTTTTGTAGTCAAATAAGGAGGTCCACACTCTCCTGGCCATCATGCAGCTCTGATGTCAATGTTCACAGGGGTTAACAGAAATCTTCAGTATGAGCTTTAACAGTAAACAGCCAGCGGGAGACAAAAACACACCTCTGAGGGGTGTGCTCAACACCACCTGCCTCCTACCGAATGTCGTACAACAACATGCAGTTACTGATGGACTTCCCTAAAGCATCAAAGACATGGACAAGTGGAAAAGTAAGACTAAAAAAAAATGCAAAAATTAATTGGAAAATGAACTGCCAGCAGGAAAGAGGCTCCTTTAAAATCCATGGTCGTTATTACATTTGTAAACCCACTTATTTCTGTCCTGAACTGGACCTGGGAAAAAAATTTAGTTCCTTCCTCAATTGGAACTGCTTTCATAATTATTTCATTTGTAAATTGTTCATTTATAATCTCGCCTTAATCACCAATTAAAATATAAGAAAAATTAAATACGTTAGATTTTAAATTATTTATAGAATAATTAAAATGATACATTTATTAATGTATATTTTAATTGTCCATCCATTTTCTTCTGCTCTGCCTCTCGCCCTATTTTAATTGTAAACTCTGATATTTATTATAATCTGATTTTTTTACTATAATAATAATAATAATAAACATAAATACTTTCTTCATAATGACAAATCAACTTCTGCAACACTGTTCAAATCTCAACATATAATTCTTAAAAATGTAAGTTTTTTAAAACATATTTTATCCCGTATACTTAATTAATGCAGTGCACTCAAACCATACATAACATTGACATTTGTGATTTTTTTTTTTTTAATTAAAAACATGTCCATCACATGGACCAATGAGCTACATTACTGTGGAAAAACCTCGAATCACCCCTCATTTCTTTATAAAAATAGTATTTTTGCACCAACAAAGAAATGGGAAATGCAGCTGCCCTTCAGTTGATCCATCTACTGTTTGCTGAAGCTTCATCAGAAATAGCCTCAGTGGAAGGATGGCAGTCAAGAAGCCATTCTTAAGGAAGGGAAACGGGGAGAAAAGGCTGAGGTATGCCACATTGCACAAGAACTGGACTGAAAATCAGTGACAGCAGGTGAAAAAAATCACAGTGAAGATGGGTGTGAACGTGAGTGCGAATGGTTGTCTTTCTCTCTGTGTTAGCCCTTCAACAGACTTTTTTTGTTCAATAAACACTTGACCAGTCCAACCTTTTCAGTGCTATTTAAATAAGATGAGATTCATCTATAATTGTGACTTAAATCATTCTGTATTGTTTTTAAACATTCATATGAATGGCCCTTTTTCCAATTACAGATTTCAAACTGGCCACACAATGTCCTCATACTATAGGCTGATACTTCATTACATGCGAGAAAAACTGGTACACAAATAAAATACACAAGTACCTGAATATGATTTGACTATGATATGCAATAACAGGCATTATTAAAGTATGGAACAATTATATAAGAAGCATTAATTGTTGTAATAATGTGTACATAATTCACATGAGTACAAACAAGTTATCTCTAGAAATTTGGTGCATGTGGCTTTACCACAGACCCACTGATAGTCTGTAATATAACAGTCTGAGCTGCACTTGGTGCTGTCAAGATTTCATTTCAACAGCATTTATCATTATGCTGCAATATTTACACAATTTATAAACAAGAACTGCTCAACTGTTTTACAGCAACTCGTGTTTTTTCTGTATGTGTCCATAGGAGCAATGTATGGACTGCTCTGACTTAGACAGTCAAAAAGATCACAACAAAAGATCACATTTTTATCGAAAAGCAAAGTCTGTCCCACCTCTACCTCGATTTCTTTTGATACATTAACTGCAGATCACGCTGCTGAACTTCTTAAACCTAGGAGTGTGGAGTGGAGTCAGAGGAGTTGCTATAGATCTGGGGAGATGTGGTGAAATGAGGGGGCTTTGGTGATGAGAGGAGTGGCTGAGTTTTGGACCATTTGGAGCTTCTAGAGGGATTTGTAAGGAAGGCAAAAGAGAAGAGAATTACAGTAATCAATAACACAGATAACAAGACTGAACAAGGATGGAGGTGGTGTGTGGGGAGAGGGAGGGGCAGAGACAATTAATGTTTTGTAGATGGAAATATGCAGGCCAGGTCATATTAGTGACGTGAGAGTGAAATGATAAAGTGCTGTTAAAAATTACACCCAGACCCTTAACCTGAGGGGAGGGGGAACCTGAGGAGCTGTCAACTGTGAGGGAGAAACTGATGGCTGATGAGGAGAAAGTCAGTTTAGTTTAAGAAAATTTGAGATGAACCAGGATCTAATTTCAGATAAGCAGGTAGTGAGGAGGAGGGTGGGAGTGAAGAGTTTGGTTTGGTAGATAAGTACAGTATCACAAAAGTGAGTACACCCCTCACATTTCTGCAGATATTTAAGTATATCTTTTCATGGGACAACACTGACAAAATGACACTTTGACACAATGAAAAGTAGTCTGTGTGCAGCTTATATAGCAGTATAAATTTATTCTTCCCTCAAAATAACTCAATTCAACATTCTTTTCACTTGTGTTATAATCAAGCCGTCTTTCCCTGACAAAATCTGCACCCAACAACCTGACAGGACAGCATGGTAACAACAAAGATCCATCAGTGCCTTCTCTCATTGTAAATCTCT
Source organism: Cichlasoma orientale (assembly GCA_034780415.1). NCBI lineage: Eukaryota > Metazoa > Chordata > Actinopteri > Cichliformes > Cichlidae > Cichlasoma > Cichlasoma orientale. Next base: position 77,795 of record JAVDPK010002446.1, read on the forward strand.
TGTGTTGTTCAGTCATTAGAAAGAGTCAGTTAGTGTCTGTGAGCTGTGGATAAACTCAGCATTTGGTAATAAGTGTTTGGTTTTTCAGTTTTAACAGAAATGAGAGATATGGCCATATTTATGAGTGTATGCTGTTCTTCATTGCGTGTGTGTGTGTGTAATTTATCAATCTGGCCTTCATTGCCTGTGTTTGTGTGTGTGTGTGTCATTAGACTCAGCTGTGTTTACGGAACTTTTCTCTTATCAAACACAGAACAATTCCAAATTTTAATCAAATTATTTGTTCTTAAAAATTATCTCAGTCAGAAAATCAAGTCGGTCTCACCTGCTCTCCACTCAGTTCTTTATCAATTAAGATTTCAGCGGTAGCACCCTCTGCTCCCAGCAGCCAGGTGCAGGTCTCCTCAATAATTGGCTCGGAGTCATTTTTTCAGACTGGTTGAGTCAACCTGCGCAGGTTTTTCTGGATCACCACGAAAGCAGAAAAGAAATGCTGTCGCCAAGATTGTGGTGGAAAAAATAAACTGAGCGCTGAAAACAAACTGATTTTTTGATGATTTATTGAAAAAAAAATAGTAAACCTTTGCAAAGGGATCAATGGCTCAGTACAGCGCAGTCTTCACACGGACAGTGACCAAAGAATAAAATAATAACAGCTCCTTTACACTCATTGTGTGGATACAATCTTGTTCTGTTAGCTGTGGTGAGTTCCAGTTCCCATCACCATGTAGACATCAGCGTGAAAATAACCTGCGTCATGGCTTTGGACTCTGCTTACATTTTAGTTGTTTTCTCGTCTTCACAGGCTCAGTTTATGTACAAGAACATTACAATTACATACCAAGAGGTACTCAGAAGTTATTAGAGTTGAAACACAAAGCTAAATGGCAATGCAAAGTTTCATGTCTGTTCAGCATTTTTAAAGCAGTTTAGTTAACAAAACTGTGCAGCTTGTTACTAAACTTTTTTTTTAAGTTGGGCCTCTTTTTTTATTTTTTTTTACAGTGGGTCTAACAGTCAGTCTACTCTGAGTCTGAGTAAAATAAAAATGCCTCTGTAGACCGCATTTGCAAAAATATGTGGTCTACATTCGAGAATATGTTTCAGCTAATGTTGGTAAAATATTTTATTGTTATGTAAAGGTGAGAACCTGATGTATGAGTTACACTGAACTGCTAAATGCCACTTTAATAAAATTAGACTGTATGTTCATCAGTGTTGTGATCATCCATTCCAGCTGTGTTCATGGTGCTGGTTCTGTAGAACAGAGACATATTGAGACAAACAACGAGGAAATGCAAATTAACCACAGAAAACATCAAAAATGCACTAATCAGGAACATTTTAACTAGTCATTAAATGTATCTTTAGCTGTGCCATAAATCAACATTGTGTGTGAACGGCTCTACAGAATGCTTTAGTATATGTGCTACAGCAAGTGTTTTATCTTGTTTAATAATATATAAAATACAGTCCTGTCCCCTTAAAAAACCTCTAACCACCAAAAATACAATTTAATTTTAATGGTTTCTGAAAATCAAATATCTCTTATGATATATAAAGCACAGTGGCCACTACTTAGCCACAACGCACATGCCTGTGTTTCCTTCGGCATTAAGTCTATAAATGAGCTAAGCATGATCGTCCTCTTCAGGACAGCCTTTTTGTGCACCTCTGGACCGCATCCAGCAATGCTGCTATTTTTAGTTCACTGCATGAAAGTCATGTTCTGTGGAGTTTGGTGGAGTTGTGGAGCTTTGTGATCACACTGTATTATACATTGTGTGATGGACAATTCTGTGCTGATGTATTATGACATAATTAAAACTCCTCCGTATTCTTAATGTCTCCAACCTGTCAATCAGGGATGGTTACAGCTCATTGTTTCATATCACGATAAAAGTTTAAGGTTAAACATCTAATATCGAGACTGTCCTCACAAAGCTTTTCCTCTCTCTACATAAATAATGTAGTTAAGCACTTTGGTTTTTTATATAAAGAAAAAAAGAAATCTCTGCATTTGTACTCGTGTGTTGCTTCTCATACTTTGAGACTTTATATTTCTGTTGTCTGTAAAACTTCTTCTTCTTTGTAAAGTGGAGAAGGACAATGTCGCAGAAGAAGGTTTCCTGTTGAACAGAATTTTATTCAGTTTTGTGACATATTAAAAGCATCTTTTAAGAACATTTCTAATTATTAAAGGTACTCACAGCTCCAATCAAAGCCAGTCCTGAACCAATATTGATGACTGTGGGGACAATGCTGAACTTTCCAGCCTATGGAGGAGAGTAGAAATACAAGAGATATGTGGTTTGATGGGGTTTTAGGTGGATTTATGTAAGAACTTTTTTTTTTTAAAAAAGAGTGCCGTTCAAAATAATTCCTAATATCCATACAATTAAAAGACACGATTTTCTAACTCTAAAATTACTATTATGTTTTCTTTTTTAGCTTTGGTGTTTTATGTAATGCCTTTACTACTTAAATCATGTCTCATCATAATGCTTCAGCACTATTTTATGCATTCACACATACAAAAGATGTGTGTTTGAATGTGATTTTATGTCAATTATTGCAGAACATACAGGACTAACAGAGCTGGACGGGGGCACTTAATTAGAGCTACAGACAGCCAGGAGAGCATACACACACACACACACACACACACACACACACACACACACACACACACACACACACACACACACACACAC
>JAVDPK010002446.1:80608-99162 GCA_034780415.1 Cichlasoma orientale
CACACACACACACACACACACACACACACACACACACACACACACACACACACACACACACACACACACTCACACTGGGCAGGGAGCTGTAGACAACACAACAAAGAACAAGAGAAAAACACAGACAATATATACAGACCAAGAAGTGAGAATGCACAAAAAATTCTCCTATTGCTGTATTTTAGCTTTGGTGTTATAAGTAATGCATTTATTACTTAAATCATGTCTCATCAAAATGCTTCAGCACCGTTTTATGCATTCACTCTGTCTCTTATGCATTTTCCGTACCTTCCCATATACCAGGACATGAAATCGGATTCCATAGAGTTTATATAGAGACCGATAGTTTTCACCAGTAGCATTTTTAAAGTATCTTGCACGTCTGATGGAGAAAAAAAGGAAAATATAAAAAAATAAACCTTTAGGTAGTTTAGAATGGTTAAAGACTTTCAGCCACCTCGCTCTATTAATCCATCCACATGTTGTAAATAAAGATGATAACAAGTCTGTGCTAACATGCTAACAAAGATCCACAGTGAGCCTCACCTGAAGTTAAATCCTGCAGCGATGCTTTTGTTGGAGACAGAGGCATCCAGGCGAGTGAAATGGTACTCTGGATTACAGTGAGAGGTAGCTTTGTCGAGGTCACAGTCCCACTGTATCGCTATGCTAAGAGCACCACCCTAAAAAAGCCAGCCATAATTTGACAATATATTTCTTATAAACATATTTCATTTCATTATTTTATTTTTTTGTAGTTGTATTCATTCCATTAGGGATGCTTTGTCTGTGTTCACAAATAACTAAAAAGGTTTAAGCGCTACATCAAGAAAAATCCTGCTTTTTCTTACACGCTCACCGACTACTTCATTAGTTACTTCCCTTTTGCCTTCAGAACTGCCTCAGTTCTTTGTGGCGCAGATGGAAAATGGTGCTGGAAACATTCCTCAGACACTCCATATTGAAATGATAGCATCACTCAGTTGCTGCAGATTCATTGGCTGCACATCCATGATGTGAATCTACTGCTCCACCACACCCCAAAGGTGCTCTCTTGGATTGAGATCAGGGGACCATTTGAGTACAGTGAACTCACTGTCACGATCAGAAATCAGTTGAAATGATTTGAGCTTCGTGACACAGTGTGTTAGCCTGCTGGAAGCAGCCATCAGAAGATGGCCTCACTGGTCATAAAGGGATGGAAATGGTCAGCAACAATAATCAGGTAGGCTGTGGTGTTTGAATGATGCTCATTTTGTACTAAGGGGGTCAAAGTGTACCAAGAAAATATCCTCCACACCATTACACCACCAGTCTGAAGCACTGATACAAGGCAGGATGGATTCATGTTTTCATGTTGTTTACTACATTGCAGTTGTCACCAAATGCTTGCTCATAGGGGGTTGCCTGATTGCTGGGGATTTCTCTCTATTATTTTGGGTCTTTACCCTACAATATAAAGAACATTGAGGTGACTTTTGTTATGATAAATAAAATTGAACTACATTACACCAAATTCTGATCCTACCATCCAAATGTCATAGCACAACATGAGACTCATCAAACATCCAATTGTTCAGCTTTGGTCCCCTCTTGATACCTATGTGGTCTTCTGCTGCTGCAGGCCATCTGTTTCATGGTTAGATGTGTTATGCCTTCAGAGATGCTCTTCTGCATACCTTGGTTGTATCAAGTGGTTATTTGAGTCACTGTTGCTTCCTATCAGCTCAAAACAGTCTGGCCATTCTTCTCTGGCCTCCGGCATAATACGATATTTTCACACAAAGAACAGGCACTCACTCGATACTTTTCAGACCATGCGCTGTAGGCTGCCTGTTGCACTGGTGTACCTGATGAAGTAGTTGTGAGTGTAATTCCAACACAGATAGGCATCTGTTCATTATTATGAAGGATGAGTAACTTTGTTCAGTAGGCATTTCTGATATCTCTTAATTCAGGGATCATAAAAATTGGATTGGGTAAAAAGCTCAATGTGTGTTTGGCAGTAAGATTTAAGGTTTAAAGTTATATAACATCAACTAAATCTGGACAAAATACTTTGTAATACTAACAAGTGCGGCCATTTCTTGGAAATTGTATCCAGCTCTTCTTGTAATGTCTCCCAGGCGAAAGATGGGGCAGTAGGGGTAATGCTTCTCATCATATCGGCATCTCTTCAGGTAGGATATATCAGTTGTTTCAAGGATGTTTGACCTCAGAGTTAAGAAACACACATATTTATGGGTGTGAACTGCTTACTGTCCACAGCTATTTTCAGTTAAATAGTTTTTTTTTAAAAGTGCATGGATGTGTTATTGTAAATGTTGAAGAGGACTTACTTTGAAAAAGAGAATTTAGGAAACTTGATGAAATTCTTGATGTAGATGGTGAAGTTTTCAGCTGTTGCTAGCAAAGGCTTTCTGTGAAAAAAAATACATGTAAGTAAATATCAATATGTGAATAAATGTATAAGAAAATATTTGGAAATTAAAGCAAGTCGAGAAATACAAAGTTTCCTGTAGCAGATCAAGAGGGATTGTGGTTGGATTATTGAGTGGGGAATGAACCTATCATCCACTGCAATTTAATGTGAGCTGACACAGTGCTGCTATAAGACTGGGTCATGCAGCTGAGTGTCTCAGTGGACAACAGTGGGGTTAGGTTAACTGGTGATTATAAATTCCCCTTAGTGAGGTCTCTGTAGGTAGAGTGACCATACGGCCTCTTTTACCCAGACATGCCCTCTTTTTAGGTCCGTTAAAATATGTTTTGATACCGTTCTGGTTGCTAGGCAGATAGGTCGGTTGCTAGGCTTTGCAACCTAGCAACATAAAAAAGTAGGAAAATACTTTAAGTAAAAATTTAAGAAATTTTAATAACTCTTAAGGAAGTTAGATTTCTAGCTAGCTGGAACCCGGTAGAGAAAGACAAATCAGTAATTTAACAGTAATCTTACTGTGATTTTAACTTTCTTTCAGTGGGACACCAGCCGAAGATTTCACAGGACCCAGTTAAGTTTTGGTTCTTTCTTAAGCATCGGCCGCTCATTGCTCCTTTAGACAATGGGCACAAAAGGATAGTTTAAAGTCAATCAGGTGATCACATGGAAAGATGATGATGCATTTGGGTTTCCAGAATTTCAATCCAAATCCTGTTTCAGAGCAATGATTTAAAATCAGGATGGTTCTTTCTTACCATTACCAGCCACCACCATCTCTCCCTTCTTACAGTCCTCATCAACACGGCAGTGGGCATCATGCACTTTGGTGTTCTGAGATCAAACAATGGGAAGAGGCTCAAGAAACAGTTAAATCATACCTAATCCTTTTTAACAGGTCAAAAAGATGATAAAGCAGTGACCTTGATTCATGAAGCAAATGTGATGCAGTGTGATATGAAAACCTGTTATGCACAGTGAGGTTGTAAGGCTCGTTTTAATTACATCTGACATAACTGAAAACGTAAAACTCACAGAAAGGATTTTTTTGTTTTAGCAAGTTAAAAGAGAAAGATACAGAGTCATAATTCTGAGACACTTTTTAGGAGCTTCTCAATTTTCATCTACAGCTCATAACATCTACTTGTTATAGTCATGGCCCTGGGGTTTTTTTATCCAGTGTTTTTTGGACTTTGAAACTTGGATTATTTGAATTATCCATTTGATTCCTGGTTTGTTTGATGTTTACCTTTACTTGATGTATTCTTCTTTGGTCTATTTAGTTCTATTCTCAGGTTGCAGTTGCTTGGTTTTATTCTATGTTTCCTTCTTCCTGTCTCATGTTTTTTGTATTTTTGTTCGTGTGTGTGTTTCCCCTATTATTTTTCACACTTCGTGCTTTAATATGTGAGTTTGTTGTTCCTTGTACTTTGCCTTTAGGCCCCATTTAAACTAGAGCATTTTCATCAGAAACGCTGTTGTTTTGCCATTTTCGAAAAGTAAGGAGTTTACACGGAAACACCAGAGACTTTTAACATGCTGTAGTTCCTATTGCCAGGCCACAAGTTGGCGGTGGGATTTTTTTGCAAAGCTTTTTTACACAACACGCGCATGTGTGGAGGCACTCTGAGGCATGCGCAGATATTCACAGTGTCTACCTTGGCCACTTGATAACAACATCCATGAAGCTGTATTTGTAGTCACAGACCATTTGGACATTCTGGGAATAATTGATGTAGTCAGCGGAGTTAGCTGATGGTTGTTTTATTGCAATGTTTGTCCCGTCTATGGCTCCCAAACACTGTGGCATACTGTGGGCATTTTGGAATCTCCTTACCAGCATTTGTGCCTCTGGTTTGGTGAATGGCAGTTGTATGTATTTTGGACCAAGGTAAACAGAGATGGCATGGCAGGTTTGCCTGATAATTAGAGACACATTTGCCCGTGACAAACCAAAGGCACTGGCTGTTTTCTGTAGTCTCCCCTCATCACTCAATATATTGTACAAGCCACCTTTGTTAGCTCGTTAACCAACATTCTCATGTTTGTCCCTTCCCCCTTGATGTAAGGATGGAGGTCTTCGCACAGGGCTACAAGAGATGCTTTGGACATGCAAAAAAATTTCCCTCCGTTCATTTTTATCAAAAACATCAGTCACAAAGTTATCCCACCATTTGGTTGTGTCGCAGTTGGGCTGTGTGGCTGGCAGGAGTGGACCCAAATGCAGGACGCAAGAGACAAACTAAAGTTTTAAGGCAGCTTTAATGCTGAAACACTTCTCAATGTCCAAAAATACAAAATCCAAGGTCATACAAAAAAAAAAAAACAGGAAACGACACACTTGGAAAATAACGGTGATGCCAGCACAGTGGGCAGGGTACACAGACAAGGAAGCAACAATGAATAGGAGAAAACTGAGGGCTTAAATAAACACAAGGTACTGTAATTGGGAGAGTGGAGACAGCAGGGAACAACAGGTGACCCAAATGAAACTAATAACACAAAGGAAGCAAAACCAAACACAAAGCACAGGGAACACAGGACTGTCAAAATAAAACAGGAAGGAAAAAAACTGGGTGGCAGGCCCAAGATTAGAGAAAGTGAAGTCAGTAGGAGAGGCAATAAAAAAAACTGTTGCTGGTAAAACCAAAGCAATTTAGAAGAATTTCTTTCTGTAAGATTTTTGCTGTGTTTTATATGATGGCAAAGATTTTCTTTGGACCAGAGTCTGTCATATGATCTGCAATTAAAACCAAGACAGCAGCCTGATCATCGCTGTCACGTCACAGTCACATCTTTAACTATATAAGATTGCCCCTAAAGTTATTAATATCACCATAATGGTCTAATTTTCCCACCTCCGCACAGTAACCCAGCTTCTGGTTTGGTGTCTCTAAGAAGCTGGTTACAACAAACAGAACATCTTCACCCTGTATGAAAAGACAATAGTGACAAAATAAAATAACAGATAAGGTGTTAAAGTATCATCAGCAGTGCCTTTTCCTCAGTCTGAAATATTATGAGTGTTCTCACCTGTGGGGGATTAACATAGTCTTCAGGTCCCCACACAAATGGACCAGATTCACTGGTGTTGGTCACTGAAGCTCCTTTCACTTTGGTTATGACAGAACTCTGGATGACATCATCTGTCTCCTGGTAGCCTTTCTTGATTATGAAAACCCACCTTTGAATCAAAGGAAAAAGACACAGTGTTCTCAGGATGCTGTAATGCCGCATTCTCAAAACATTGTAACACTCTGTCTGTTACCATATGCAACGAAAGAAAAATTTACTGATACTGCTAGCCATGGATGTTGTGGTGGTGGTGGGGGGGGACTCCTCATTTATAAAAATACTGTAGTCTTTTGCTTAGTGTAAAAAGTTTAAATGTGCATTATTTTCTCCATTTTTATTTGAATATTTAGGATTCCTGTAGTGTCTGTGTGCATGTACCCTATGTTATCAAAAGTATTCACTCACCCATCCAAATCATTGAATTCAGGTGTTCCAGTCACTTCCATGGCCACAGGTGTTTAAAATCAAGCAGCTAGACTGCTTCTACAAACATCTCTGAATGAATGGGTCGCTCTCAGGAGCTCAGTGAATACCGCCGTGTTACTGTGATAGGATGGCACCTGTGCAACAACTCCAGTTGTGAAATTTCCTCGCTGCTAAATATTCTACAATCAGCTGTTAGTGGGATTATAACAAAGTGGAAGCTGCTCCAACTCAGCCTTGAAGTGCTAGGCCGCGTAAAATGTGGTTGCCGACTTTCTGCAGAGTCGATCGGTACAGAACTCCAAACTTCATGTAGCCTTCAGATTAGCTCAAGAACAGTGTGTAGAGAGGAGCAAGGAGAACAGTACTTGTCTGACTGCATTGTTCCAAGTGTAAAGTTTGGTGGAGGGGGGATTATGGTGTGGGGTTATTTTTCCAGAGTTGGGCACGGCCCCTTAGTTCAAGTGAAAGGAACTCTTAATGCTTCAGCATATCAAGACATTTTGGACAATTTCATGCTCCCAACTTTGCAGGAATAGTTTGGGGATGGTCTCTTCCTGTTCCAACATGACTGCACAGCATTGTACAAAGCAAGGTCCATAGGGACACGGATGAGCAAGATTTACATGGGAGAACTTGACTGGCCTGCACAGAGTCCACAGAACACCTTTGGGATGAATTAGAGCTGAAACTGCGAGCCAGGCCTTCTCATCAGTGTCTGACCTCACAAATGTGTATCTGGAAGAGTGGTCAAAAATTTCCATAAACACATTCCTAAACCATATGGAAAGGTAGGTTCATAGTGGTGTTGGACTCTCAGGCTCAGTGTCAGGTTCATGCACGGGCAGCAAGGGGCCCGTGGACTCGGTGTCAGGCTCATATGCTTCACCAGTTCCACACAGCTGAGCATATAATTGAGGCAAAAAGTGTGGCTGACTTGGGAATTATGTCAAAAGTTCAGTGCCTGGTTACTGATAATGCAGCAAACACGGCTTTAGGTGTACAGCTTCTAAACCTCCACCGTGCACCCTGCTCTGCCCACACTCTAAATCTTATTATAACCTTGACCAAACACCTGCTCTGCAAGAAACCCACAACAAAGCCCAATGGGTGCTGCACTTTCCAACCTCAACGGTGATATTGTTCCTCTAACATGTTTTGAATATAGAGTGATGCATGACACTCCTTCAACCATTTAAGCTCACAACAACAGAAATGTCAGAGGAACAGAGGACGTAGCCATCAAAACTGATACCACTCTACAAAATTCTCAGCAAAAAATTAAGCATGTAGAATAGAGCTTGCTACACAATTAGGTAAGTTGCAATGACAGTATTGTCATGTATAGTTGGTGCATAATTGACCATAAACATCATAATAGGCTAATTAATTTTATGGTTTGTTCCCGTTTTGTACATTAGTGATCACACCTAAAGGATGGCCTGCACGCCAGATGTGGGACATATGAGTCATTCCGGGTATTTGCCTTGGCCACACTGCTAGATCCAAAATCAGGATTCCAGTGAGAGCCCAATTAGCAGAGGGGAGCTTTAATTGGGTGATATCAGCTAATGTGTTAGTTATACCTATGCTGTGTAACTAACTGTAGTTTCATTCATTCAGAACCACAACCATCTACATCTACAGGCCCGCCCCAAACACCAACACCACCATCAGCAGCAGCAGCAGCAGCAGCAGATGTGGTAGGATCAACCACAGAAACAGGTTTGTGGGAACATATCTTTTTATAGCTGCAACAGCTGAAAAAAAATTATATTTTACTGTATGGGGATTTCTCCAAAACATGTGTAGATCATAATTAATGATAGTTTGGTGTAAAACAGCATCATCAAGATGTGACAATAACAACAGTGGCCATTGGGTGACACTGTGGAGATGGGTTTCAGATTGTTTCGAAACCTCCTTCACGCAATTCCAGCACAATTGCATTGAACAGGTCAGTGTTTTGCAAAGCCTCACTTTGCCCATTATTACCAAAAATCCAAACTGAAGGTCCATGAGGGAAAAACTTGCAGGCAGACAAAGTTGGTGCGATGAAGAATTAACTAATCGGAGAAACAACACACAGGTGGGGCGGGGGTGGGGGGGACGAGGAACAGGTGACACCGATAAGGCAGAGGAAGTGAAACTAAATGTCAGTCACAAAGAAAAAGTGTCTCTCATAATCAAACAAGAAATAAACAAAAGGACCTTTAGCATAGAAATGGAGACTTAACAACGGGAAACACAGGAGGGTGCAAAAACTGAAAGACAGTAAAAATAGCAGCAAACTAAAACCTAGAACAGAGACTAGACAGCAAAACTAACTGAACTCAAAATGCAAGCTCACTAATGTGAGTTCTTCCAAATGATCTCTCTTTATTGAAACAGGACGATGACTTCTTAAACAGGATGAATTAAGGATAATTGGACATAAGGTTAAAGAGGCAGCAAACTTATACAGGATTTCCTTTCTCACCTATGAATGTAAATTGGACAAAATTACTATAGCATAATATACTGAGCTGAACCTGTACATTTTTCTAATAGTTTAACTTTAATCTTTCATACAAAATAATAAAATCATGGAAATCTTTTGCGCTTTTTGATACAACGTTAGTAGGAATGGCCCACCTCAGACTTTCAGTACAAGTCACGGTCACGCCACTTATACATACTCTATGGTTGTGCAGGGATTGGATCTATTAGTGATGTGAAGGAGGAGGAGTACAGAGCACTAGTGGATGATTTTGCGGAGCTGTGGGGGAGGAATCATCTGCTTCTGAGCGTGAATAAGAGCAGAGTGATTATGATCAACTTCAGAGAGAAAAGGCCAGCCCATGTCTGTCCTGGGACTTGGTGTCCACATCAACAGCGGGCTGAACAAGAAGACAACACAGAGGCTGTATACAAAAAGCGAATGAGCAAGCTCTATATCCTAAGAAAGCCGAGCTCCTTCAATGTGTGTAATTGGCTCTGTAATTGGCTGCAAACTGGACACTTTTGAAGCTGTGTTGGACAGGAGGTCACTGTTGTCCAGCATGGATAATCCCGACCACCCTCTGCACCACTAGGTGGACGGACAGCGGAGCGCCTTCTCTAACAGACTGCTTCAGCTTCACTGCCACAAGGACAGAGAAAATCTTTCATATCACATGCTGTTCATCTCTGTAATTAAATATATCTATAAGGCAGAAAATTATTTGCCAGACAATGTTATTATTACTGTTATCATTTCATCATCATTTCAACTGCAGCAACAAAATAATTTCCCCAAAACAGAAATGAATGACCTATTTTTTCATAGTGTCACATCTGACTTTGGATCACTGTCTTCAGCAGCTGCTGATAGCTGAAGCCATTCTTAACCCATTGCTTGTGCTTTGCTCACATTTCCTTTGGAAGAAACTACTGCGGAAGAAGTGAAAGCAAACTGAAGGAAGTCAGTTCTTAACGGCTGACTTCCTTCACTTTGCTTTCTCTTTATTCTTTGATAGCCCCATTTTACTTACTTGGGGAAAGACCACACTCACACTGTGCATTAGCAGTCACCTAATAAATTGGTGTAATTGTGAGTCTGAGTAGGGGTGGATCAAACCATTTTGCATCATTTGTAAAGGGTGAACGTGACACCAAAGAACCTCCCTTTTTTCTTTTTTTTTTTTCCTAAGTCCTACTGCTAGCGCAGGGCTAACAGTTCAAGGCACTGAACCACAGACCACAAGAGTACCTTCAGTTAGAGATAAAAGGCGGATGGAAAACTTTTTGTAACTTCTGACCTGGTGTAAAAAGCAGGTCAGAAGTAATGAAGTAGTGTGAAGTAATACTTATTTAAAATTTGCATCCAGCTTTTTAAGACATAGTCAGTTAATTAGTAAGTTAATTAATTAGTTACCTAAACGATATAATGTCATTTTCATTGCAACTCCTCACCGATCATTTCTACAAATATTATAATTATCTGAGTGAGTTGTTTACCAATCTGAGAAAATAACATACAATATAATAATTATTCTTTGCAATAAAGCACTTACCCTATTATGTAACCGATGATGCACAACTGAAAAAGTCTGTGCAAAACCCCGATTCTCTTGTTTTTTGTATCAATGTATTTTTCCGTTTTGTAGTCAAATAAGGAGCTCCACGCTCCCCAGGCCATCATGCAACTCTCAGTCTACAGACTGATGTCAGTGCTGTCAGGAAAGCCCTGGTAATAGAAATCTTCAGTACGAGCTTTTACAGTAAGCAGCCAGCGGGAGGCGAAAACACACCTCTGAGAGGCTGCTCAGCACCACCTGCTTCCTGCCGAACATCGTACAACAGCATCCAGTTATTACTGATGGACTTCCCTAAAGCATCAAAGGCAAAAATAAACGGAAAAGGTAAAAGACTGAGAAAGTGCAGCAAATGATTGGAAAAGGAGAAGCAGCGAGGAAGTGCCAACAGGAAAGAGGCTCCTATGAAATGCCTCATTGAAATCCGTGCTCGTTATTACATTTGTCACGTCTATAGATAGAGATTTTGTTCCTTTTTATTCATTTATTTGCACACATTGACCTTTTAAAGTTAGCATCCTTTATGATTAATATTTCATTTGCCAATCGCCCATTATTCAAATATGAAATATTTTGGATTTTAAGCAGTTTTTTAAAAGAGTAATAAAATTATAAAAAAATATATAAACAAATGTATTCACTCCACTCCTTTCGACATATCTGAGCTTTCCATGGGATGCACTTTTCGTTACTTTAAAGCTTTGTTTTTATGCTCATCTGCAGAATTTATTTCTAAAATTATAACACAGCTGCCAATAACATAAGACGACAGTTTAAAGGTGTGACTTGAGATTGATTATACATGCACACACTGGCACAAAAATAGGACACACTCAAATATAATTGAAAGACATATTCTATAAACAGATGAACATTTCCTGTAACTGCCTGTGTGAAGATTTCGAGGTACTGCACGCACACTCGGGCTGAAAGGATGTGACACATTCACCTGCACAGATAATTTTTGAATGGTATCTATTCCTTATTATAAAACGATGCAGATGTGTGATTTTGAGTGGGGGAAGGACTGCGACCTTTAACTTATTTACAGTTTCTTACTGTAAGTTTGTGACGCAGTGTGAACTACACAATATTATGCCGTCACATTGTTTTGTTGGTGAAAATTGGCATTATTTTTCAATAAATGGGCGAAATCTGGACGTAAACATCGACCCATATTGAAGCCTTTATCGTTTAAGCTGATCTTGTGGTTTGTAGCCGATTGTTGTTAAACTGAGATTGTCATTGACCAACTTACTACAAAGCGCAGTTTGCGTAACAACTCTGACTTTATGTGGGTCAAAGAAAAGCTTGTGTTTAAAAGGTGCTTCTTTTCTTCTGATTACACTAGACCATGATCACTCTATACATTCACCTTTGCGTGTTTCATCACGGGGCCTCGTGTTCCGGAAACTTCAGCAGGCTTCAGAGGAAGTGGTCTGCAGCAGACTGCAGCGGGTCCTCCCTGCTATCAGCCAAAAATACATCATCATTGCGTGAAATATAATTATTTAGTCACCTGGGTTAAAATTGTAACATGAGTGCCATTCAGTTCAAATAATTGTTGTGTTAATTATGACACTGCTGCTGCTGCCAATGTTAAAATGAATATGGCAAAGCATTTCTTCAAATAACTGAAACCGGCGGTCTCGTGGTTTTGTTCCGTGATGCTTAAAGAGATTAGTTATAGCATCATCAGAGCGCTGCTCACATTGTGCGCGATGCTGGTGAAGATGCACGCTGCCAGGCGGACTTTCCTTTTCACCATTTGTTTCATGTGTGTGTCTCCAAATGGTGAGTTTTTTTCTTATTTTTATTTTTCAGGAAATGTGAAAAGTGTGAAAATGTGATGAAAAAAATTTTCAATCAGTAAACACCTGTTTTAGTGTAATATATTTTTTATAGAATATTTGTACGTTATGCTGTCAGGTTTTCTTTGAATTCCTTTGGTTGAATACTTGACTTTTCCCAATAAATATTTCAGAAATCTGCCAGTGAGAAGTACACTTAATGTATTTTCTAATAAAATAAATAACTCAAGCTGTCAGTGATCAACTTTGGGGGGAAATCCTCTATAAATGATCTTGGAACAGGTTACCTAAATGGCAAATACATCACGCTCAGTGAAAAGGTGACGCACTGTGTGTCTGTACCCACTTAGTATGATCTTTATTTGGTTTTCATCTTAATCTGGTCTTCACAGTTGGTGTCCTTTCAAAAATGTCTTAACTTGTGTGACCTGAAGACAAAGCAAGATCGGATAGAATAAGATGGCTAGAATTGAATTAAATAATGAACTTGGTCTGAAAGACCAGCGGTTACAGATGAGTCTGAATTTAGCTTACAGGGGTCCGAAGATTAAAACTTTTGTGCGGGGAAAACCTGGTGAGGAACTCTAACCAGTCTGCACTAAAGAGTGTAGAGGTGGGACTGACCGCGTCTGTTTTTGCTGACATTGATGCAGGTGAACTTGTATTAATTGATGGAAGTGTCAACTCTGAAGTATGGAGAAGCAAAGTCGGAAAAAAAAAACTGATCCAAAGTCTACCAGCCACCTTTTGAAAGAATATTTTCCCAGTAGACTCAAACCTAAATCTCACAGATACGGATGAAACAAAAAGGAAACACAAAGGAAACTTTTATCATTGTTTTATTAAAATTTTGCTAAGCTGCTGTTAAGTGTTCAAATAATATTTTCTCCATGTTTGTAATGGTATATCTGATTTATCTGAGATTTCGGTCCATTATGACATGATAGCGTCACAGAGTTGGTGACTGCAGAGGCCATTTGAGGACAGTCAGCACTCTGTGATGTTCAGCCGGTCTGAGATGGTCTGAGCTTTGTGACATGGTGTGTTATTATTCTGAAAGCAGCCATCAGGAGATGGGGTACACAGTATTCATAAAGTTAAACATGGTCATGGTCAGCAACAATCCTCAGGTAGGCTGTGGGGTTCACGCCAAATTCTGACCCTCGCATCCAGATGTTGTGGCAGAAATCAATACTCATCAGACCAGGCTACGTTTTTCCACTTCTGGGTACCCCATGTGAATTGTAGCCTCAGTTTTTTGCCAAGTAGTCTGGGCATTCTCATCTACCCTCTGGCATCAACAAGGTTCTTTTGCCCAGTCGCTCCCTGGATATTTTCTCCTTTTTTTGGACCATTCTCTGTAAGCCGTAGAGGTTGTTGTAAATCTCAGTAGATCAGCGGTTTCTAAAACACTCTGAAAAGTCTAAATTAAAATAATTCAGTTGCTGCCATCTGATTGGGTGATTGGATATTTACATTAATAAGCAGTTGAACAGGTGAACCTAACGAAGTGGCCGGTGTGTGCACATTCTGATTTCAATTTTTTTTTTTTTTCTTGGCCTCGTTTAAAGCTGATAAAGAGTCTCGGAGTGAATTTTAATCTCCAAGTCTGCACACTGCAAAGGCTAAATGAGAATTCATTAACAAATTACACAGTAATTGTTTCTGAAGTTGGCACCAGTTCCGCTGTGTTTGTCCACGATATAACATATGACTGATCAAATAATAAAATTGTTTCCCCCAAATACAGTATATTATTTTTATGTATTTGTTTATTATTACACAATATTTGTAAGTATTTTTTTTTTTTTTTGCTCGTCACTCTTCAGTTAATCTAACCCATTTGTTGCAGTCTAATTGTATTTCACCATTTTGCTGTGGAAGACCTACAGCAAAACAGTCTGTTCTCGTTCCATGTAACAGTTTTTTTTAATTATAATCAAAAATTTGGTTTAATATCACTTCTTTTTCATGTGCGCGCCTTGAGTTGTTTATATCTAAAGAGCCGTTCTCAGTCGGAACATTGTTGTAATGAGCAGTTAAACCGATGTATGCAATAAAGTGGCAGTTAGTGTATTTGTAATTGTAGAATCATGTCGTGGAGGTGCAAGCGAAGACGTGTGTATATTTGGTGCATATTTCACTGTACATTGGCTGAACATAGGGTCACTACTGTGTTGAAATATACTTAAAATTCTACATATTTTTACTTTTTTTTTCAAAACTTAAGATCACACGTTTTTATGTTAATATAGTAACACAGAGCCAGTTTTTAAAGAATGTGTAGGCAGGTTGTATAATGTCACATTTCATATAGAAGTAAGAGTTTCCTGGTGTCTCTTTGGTCGTTTGACTATGAAATGAGTGATTTGTATGAAATGACTAAACTTGCTTGTGTTTCTTTTTTCCCTTTAACATCAAGAATCTTGTGAGAACTTGGAGTATTGTGAAAAGGTCAGAGTGAGCGCTTCAATTGGCTCATCTCTGTTCCTACCATGCAATATTCAAAGCAGCAGCCCCAAATTGGTGATTTGGAGTCACACTGCCAAAGAGCAGGCAGATTTGGTCCAACTTACACCTGAAGGGAACATTACGTTCCTGGACCCCAGAAATGGCCGAGTGAAAGTCTTTCCAGTCCAGGCCTCAGAGGGGAACTTCTCCATCAGAATTGATAACTTTGAAGAAGCTGATCTAGGATGTTACAACTGTGGATTCAACTGTCTTCAAGTGGCGTTGGATGAAAGACGTGAGTGGATGTTTTTTTCTTTGTACACTTTGAGTTTACTCAATACTAAGCAGCAGCCTGTGCACTTTCTTCCTTTCCAGGGTCACAAACCTCAAGACCCATTACACAAGAAGGGACAAATGATTAAGCTACCGTTTCCTGTGATGTATATTTTCTAAAACCACAACTTGTCGTGCAGGTGCAAGCGAAGACGTGTGGCCAGTCATTTACATCTGTGCTGGCGTGGCTGCTCTCCTTCTGCTGAGTGTAATCTTCTACTTCAGCTACTGGAAACGCATAGGTGAGAACCTGAAAAGCCTGACACAAAGCTGAAGCCGAGCGGTTTACTAACAAACTTTCTGCTTCTGTTTCAGGTCTCTGTAATAACAAAACACAGGGCAGTGCGGACATTCCCACCAGTGCAGGTACTGTGCATTAGGTTCAGCTCTGTGTTACAACAGTTTGATCCTCTTTTGCTAACTTTTCTGCTCGAACTTGTTCAGGTTTGCTCAATTCTTGAATTTTAACTGCTGGGCGAATCTCTGCGATCCTCTCCTCTGAAATACTGCTGAAGGGTGCTGCCGCTTTCTATGTACATTTTGTTTGGGACTAGTTTCACTTGCCCTGCCTCTCGCCCTATGTCAGCTGGGATAGGCTCCAGATTATAAGAAGTATAATACGGTGGAAGTAAATTAAGGGTAACTTTTTTAAAGAGTACATTTAATATATTAATCAGGTTTTTGAAAAGCTGCGGGCAGAGGTGGACTGTCTTGCTGTTTCCCAGCTGCAGCTCGCAGTCTTTAACATGCTAACTGGCTTCATATTTAGCAAACAGATTCTTCTCCTTGAAAATATTTCAAGAATTTAAATAACTATATTCCTAAAAAAGACCTTTAAAGTTGTTCTACCTAATGATTCCCTGCAGATCCCAGTGCTCCACCTATGCCAACAGTCAATGTACCAGTAGGCGTACATGTGCATGTACAACAGGCAGCGAGAGCCTACAATAATAATTATGTCTATGGTGAGTTTATTCATCTTTTCTTCTCTCCCTCCTTGATAAAATGCAAACTTTCAAGTCGTTGTCTCATACCTAAGAAATAAGACATTATAAATATGTTTTAAACAAATCTTTTCTTGAACAACAGAAAATGATGACCAGCGCCCAGCAAGTGCTGAACCCAGCAGAAACCGCGGTGAGCCAACCGGAGTTGTGCAGTATCTAGACAGCACTCAGCCTCAGCAGCCCGGCCACAGCAGCGGTGGGATTTATCCCAACTTGGACCAGTTTCACTTTGAAAGGGTGGAAAGTCAGAGAACCAGACAGAGGTTTAATTTAGGTGTGTAATCAAAGTCAGTATGTTTACTGCGGTTTGTACTATTGAAGAGTGTGAAGTAACGCTGTCTTCTCTTACCCCCATTAGAGTTTTTCAACAGGCTACGGCCAGCAAGTTTCAGCCGGCATTATTACGGTAGAATGATTTATTTAATGTACTTATTATTATTATTGTTTCAGTTCTGTCAGATTTTGACTCATCCGTTTTATTACACAGTTAACCAACACGAGCTCCGCGCGCAACAAGCCGTGTCAAAGCAGGCGGAGAAT
Organism: Cichlasoma orientale; assembly: GCA_034780415.1. Classification (NCBI taxonomy): domain Eukaryota; kingdom Metazoa; phylum Chordata; class Actinopteri; order Cichliformes; family Cichlidae; genus Cichlasoma; species Cichlasoma orientale. The sequence continues at coordinate 96,741 of JAVDPK010002446.1, forward strand.
CCAAACAGAGGTGGTTTGAGTTTGAAGTGATCAGAATTATTGATGACTGTGTCACAGTGAGAAACAAAGCACTGATTCTGTTCTTCCCTGTTTGTTTCTGCAGCAGGCCGTGGGAAAAGGAAAGCCAAAGACAGTGAGTGCTGACTTCATCCGCGAGCATGTTAGCTTTATTTCGTAGTGCTGCGCACTGAACTGCTCTCTTTTTCCTTTGCAGACTGTGAATACAATAACCCGATTTACAACACGAGCACAGACCACCTCAACCGGCTGTAGAGAATCACGGGACAGAGTTTAAAACTCCCGTGAGAGCTACTGACTTTTTCATTTTACTTCTTTGAAGTGATCCATGTCTTAATGTATTTGTTTTTATTATAACTACACCGTAATTCACTTCCTGTACTGTTCACGTTTGATTGCTGTTTTACTGATGTTCATGATTTATATTGTGTCTTAGCCCATCATATTGTTGCAATCTAAATGTACACACCGTTGCCTTTATGCTCAGAGTTGTAGGATTGTAGAAATGTGTGTGTTACATAAACTTAATTAAAGAACCCGTATCCAAGAGATTTGATTTTTAGCACTTCATGTTTAAGGAATTCAAGCAGTCTTTCACTGTCAGAGCTTCCGTGACAGAATTGCATTCATCCGGATCCCAACTGTTCATTGTGTCACCAAGCATTTATTGCTTCAGCAAAAAAAAAAAAAAAATCTTACAAATATCACTTAGTGCCAAACATGTGCCTGATCATCTACATCAGCATTTCTCAGAGAGTTGATTCTGTTCATCTGCTCAGTGTTTTCAGTGGGAGAAACATTTCATCACTCATCCAAGTGTCTTCTTCAGTCTCGCTACATGCAGGTGAACAGAATCAGCTTTCTGCGATTTGCTTACCTGGATGATCGAGCGTGTATCATGCATGTGCAGCATGCGTTCCTACAAAGGTGAGATTTGGAGCTTCTTAAACTGCAGTTATGCACTGGGGCTGCTGTTGATGACATCCTGCTAGAAGTTCTTGCTGTTAAGGGTTTGGGTCTCTGAAGAAACACACATGGTTTGTTGGCTTTGCAACTGACAGTATAGCCACACTCCTGTGTGAAAAGATCAGCCCTAACCTGTTGAATCTATTGTGGTGAAATACTTTTTTTTTTTAATTGATATCCTGTTGTGATGTTGCAGTTTGAAGTTTCATATTAATTTCATTGCATGTTAAATATTGACTTGGCACACTCGCCCAAAAGAAAATGGAATTTGACTCTGCCACATTATAAAAGCGGTGATATCTGCACACGTTTTTTTTTTCTCCAGCTGGAAATTGGGTTTTGTTGCACTGGGCTAACACATAAAAAGCACCACAAATTGCTGAGAGATAGATGCAACTGAAGCCGGTCTTGCAAGGCAACTGCGACGTTCTTGGACCACAGTCACCTTTGAAAGTGTAAGCGCTGATATAGATGCCTCACACCTGACTTCATTTAAATTTCAACAACATACCAGTGAAGTTCAGTGTCTCTTATGCGGTTATGGTGCGATCACAATGCCAAATAAAACTGTCCCCGTAGACATATAAACACTCTCCAATGTACTGAAACCACTTCTGTACTAGCTTGTGTCACCAGGACCGCATTTTTCCATGATGTCAGCAATTCTTTTTCATCTTCCAGGGTATTTTTGTGATTTCTTTGAACTGTTCTTTTTCCAGGGTGGAATGATTGTACAGCATACATCTTTAGCGACTTTAAGAATTGCGTGCACAAGTTTGAATTGATTTTTGCATTTTTTCTAATCCACACAGGGCCAAACTATACATGCAACCTCAAATATATACATTCATTTAACACTAACACTAAAGCACGCAGCTACACACAGTGCTGTTAGTCTACATCCCTGCTGTCCCAGTTTAACACTTACTAATGCACTTGCTTGGAGCTAAAAATAACATGAATTTTCATATCATTTTGGCCTTTGACCCTCCTTAAGGAGGCCTGGCAGTCTTCATCTAGTTAGTAAGTAGTTACTCCAACCGGATTAGTGCAGAAAGTGAAGACGCTCTGATGCAGAATGTGTATAAGGATGGCCAGCTTGTTCAGTCTGAAACAGGGGCAGTAGCACCGCCTTTCCATTTCCTTTTGTGTTTAATTTTATCTTTTATTCTTATCCAATGCTAGCTTTACCTTCCATCCTTGCCCCCACGCTCATCTCAAACCAGCGACCTTCCCCTCGCACTCACAGAGAAGAATGAGCACTAACCTATGTCTATGTCGATTCTTAGTCTTTAAGGTCACAGTAGTGATAACGAAACCAGCCGATGATAAATTTCCCATAGTTTCTACCATCAGCACAGAATCAGAATCAGAATCAGAATCAGAAGCTTTTATTGTCATCAAACACAAGTGCTTGACGAAATTGTAACAGCTGCCG
>JAVDPK010002446.1:111524-136331 GCA_034780415.1 Cichlasoma orientale
CAAGCACTGTACTTGATCCTGGAGAGTTTGGATCTCATTCTGTAGGGTCTCTGACTCCTTGCAGCTGTCAGACTTCATCTTTGCTACCTCAGCCTCTTTAGTCTGGAGCTCCTGCTTGAGTTGCTTCATTTCATCCTCAAGAACTGCAATGTGTGTCCTAAGTTCCTCAATCTGTACATTGCTTTCCTCTTGCTGCTTGGCTATCAGAGCTTCTTTTGCTTGAACCTGGTCCTTGGAGATCTCAAGAGAATGGCTCATGCTTTTTATTTGGTAGTTCAGAGTGTCAACCTCCTGCTGTAATAATTCAGAGCATGTAGTGGCCTCAGTTTTTAGCTGAGTGAGCTGTTCTTCCTTAGTGTGAATCTCTGCATTTAGCCTCTTTATCTCATCTTCAGATGCCATCTTGTGCTTCTGCAGGGCCTCCGTGTGCTGAGCACTCTGTTGTTGAAGCAGCTCTCTCTGTTGGACAGTCTCCTGTTGGGTTTTATCCAGTAATTCATGCTTAAGGTGAATTTCCTGCTCAGCCTGTTTCAGAGATGAGCTAAGGTCTTCCACTTGAGCTGTTAAGATGTGGATTTTGTCCTGGAGATTTTCTTGCACGTTAGACTTCTCAAGAAGTAACTTGGCAAGTTCTTCTTCTTTGGCTTGAATTTCATCTTTGTTTCTGTTAGTTTCATCCGTAAGCATGTCAACTTCATCTTTGAGACTGTTAATCTGGTGCTCTTTAAGAGCCAACAGAGAAGTAGCAGCAGCTAACTTTGTCTCAAGATCATTCACCTTTTCTTCAGTCTGACAAAGAAGATCTTCCTTTGCCTTCTTAATTTCCTGTAGTTTCTCAATTTCTTGTTCACAAGCAGCAATGTGCTGTTGGAGCCTGTCCATCTGCTCAGTTTTTTGCTGCTCCACTTGCTCGAGTTGAAGTTTGAGAACCCGAATCTCTTCCTGAAGAACTGTCCTCTGATCAGTTATCTCCCTGATTTCTTGTTGGTATCCCTCCAACTGCTCAGTTTTAGCATGAATCTCCAGCTCAGCCTTCGTCAGGGAGGAATGCGTGCTCTCCAGCTCACTCTTCAAACCCCTGATTTCAGTCTCCAGCATTTCTCTCTGGCAATTAACAATTATTAGCAATCAAGCAGAAAAAATTTCAAAAATTGTGAAAATACAAAATTCAAGATATTTTTTTTTTTATCATGTACGATAAAAAATTAATTGTTTGATTAGAAAACTGTTGGCTTTTACATATAATGCTGCACCTTACCTCTACTACAGGTCCCATATTTTCTCCTACGTCTTCCTGACTGGCCCTTTTTATTTCATCCTCCAAACAGGAAATCTTTCCTTGGAGGATCTGAATTTGTTCAGTGAGGAGCTCCTGAGAGATGAGAGAGGAAGCAGCTTACATTAAACCCCTTTGCACAGAAAACCAAAAATGTAACGAGAGTAACAGAGAAATATGCTTAATTAAAATCACCACAAAAAATATTATGATTTCTCTTCTTTATGTATAAGACAAGAGGAAAACACGAGCATTTCAGGGTGTGTGTTTCTTCCTGATTCTTTAATAGAATTGATGTTTCCAATTCACTGTCTTTCACATTTAAATTTCTTTGAACACAAAATCTGTCGTGACTCTCTCGTCTACCTTCTGAGCAGTTGTTTGGTCGAGCTCAGACCGTAGGTGGTTTGTTTTGTTTCTCCACTCCTCCTGAGTAGATGCTTGATTTTCTGTCAGTCTGCCAACTTCTGTCTCAAAGATGGCAAGCTGTGAGCACACTGCTCTCACCTGAGAAAATGTTCACAGAAAGGATTAAAGAATTATTACGAGAAAGTTTTTAATCTCAACGTTGACACGTGAATCCTTGGAATTTAGAAGGGTTTCTACTAGTGCCAAACCCACTGGGTACATGAAACACATGACTGTTACTGAATCCCCTCGTGAATGAGAATTCAGTATCACAGATTTGTCTCAAAAGCCCTGCAGCCATTACAGCAGACACACTGCCCTTTGACCTTCAGTGTGCAGAAGAAATCCTCAAAACAAAACAAAAAATACTAATTTAACATTGAAGAGAGAAAAATTTTGGTATTTTTTTATTACCTGAGAAGAAAGCACTCCGTTCTCTTCTGTAAGTTCATCCACTTTGCGCTCCATAAATGAAGTGTTTGTCTTGAGGTCTTTATTTTGCTTCAACGTCTCCTGAAGACGCTTTTGTAAGCTGGGGGGAAAAATAAATAAAATAGGGGTTTCTTCAAATACTTTTACAAAAAAGTCTTGAGCTATTAAATATTTATTTTCATTTTAACACACACAACATAAAGACTATTAAAGTATGTTTTGAGTACTCCATGAGACACATTATATTACACTAGCACATTCACATGCTACAGTAATTATTCAGGCTGTGATTTTGGATGGTAGATTGATGGTCACTGGGCAACGTGATGACATAAAATATTAGTAATTTTTGTTGATATAAATTAGTTGATAGTGCTGTGAAATTAAATTAATACGATGTTTTTATAAAGGTGTTATAGGTGCACAAATGCTACAAATGGGTCATTTTAGCCTGTTGTAATGTGGTTGCTAGGCAACAAGATGATGATGTCTGATTTAGATCAGAACCTTCAGGGGCCTAAAACATCCCCACGTTCCAATTTTGGTTCTTCAACTCCTGATTGTGCAGGACGAGCTCACAGACAGATTTTATATATTAAAATAACTATTTATATAACCTACAGCCTGCAAAAGCTTTAAAAATATCTATAACTAACAGATCATTGTCATTTTTTAATCACACTTTGATAAAACGAGAGTTGATCACTGTTCTTGGGTACTTACTCGTTGTTCTTGATCTCAAGTTCATTGATTTGTTCTCTGGTAACATGCTCCTGATCACCCTGATCTTCTTTCAGTTTATCCAAGCGGTACTGCAACTGATTAATGTGAGACTCTGAAAAAAGAAAAGTATGAAGCAAAGTCTAATTTGAAACCAGGAAAGGTATGAACAACCAAAATGAAAAGGCAGACAGCATTACACAACACATTACATATTTTAAAAAAAAAAAAAAGTTTCACCCATTTCTCATCAGTCTAACAAAACCCTTTTTTTTCCCCAAACCCACTCATTTAAAGCCGATACCTCTCTGTTCCATGAGCGCCAGCTTGCTGGCCAACTCCCTCTCCAAATTATCTCTGTAGTCTCGCTCCTTGATCATCTGTCGCTGTATTTTCCTCAGCTGAAATTTAGGTGTGTTCATTACCTCCTCCAGAGGAGAACTGCTGTGTGAATAAAGCAGATCCGAAAGATATACATTTACAACTAAATTATAACATCCTGTAGACTTATCATATAGGTAAAAGTTTGAATTAATTATCATAAGATGAATGTTATAAGCACAAATCCAATCTGATACCTCACTGAGGAAGAAGCCACAGTTTCTATGTCCACAAATTTAATTTTATTTGTTCGGTGGAAGACAGGAGACTCATCACAGTAGAGCGAGGAAAGGGTTGGCATGTTGGAGGTAGAGGCGGTCGCTGATTGCTCAAATATTTCTTGCGAGAAAGTCAAATCTGAAGCACAATTTACACATAAAAGCCAAGCCAGTGAGATAGTATTGCTAGAGATCTTAATACTTATTATGGAATATTATGAAGAAATTAAAAACTGTGGCATATTTGTGACTTACGTCTTCCTCTCAAATGGGCATCAAGGTCATTGCTCAGATAAACACAGCCCTCACTCTCCATCACAAAGGAACTAGTTAGGCGTGCTAGTTCCCGCTAGCAGGGTGGGGATAAATACATATACAGAATTAAAATCATAGCACCACTCAACCCATGATAACTGAATTGAAATGTATAAGTGTGGCCACAATACACCAGCAGCTCCCAGCTTACCTCCACATCGCAGTCCAGCATGTTCAGAGTGCAGTGGTCGTTCATCATATCGTGATATACGAGCAATAAGAGCACCTGGTGATATCGCAATAAAAAGTCAGATGAGTTCTTTCTTGTGAGCCTTTTTTTTTGGTTTTATTATTGTAACTTTTTGTACCTTTGAAATTTCAGCCGTTGGATCCTTGCCATCTCTTATGTGGTCCCAACACAGTGAAGTGCCCTTGCTCCCATTAAACCTGCAGTCCCCTAATAAACAAAATACACACAAGTTAATTCACTCCAGGTCAGCAATAGCCAACATTTTTTTTCCTGTTAACCTAAGTGGAAAAAGGAGCATTGGGAGCATGCTATTAACATGATATCAGATTTTTACAATGAGGAAGGAAAGCATTCATCTGACAGTCCACTGGAGTGTGAGTGTGCATTAGATCTTAATATGCATAGAATTAAGTGGTCTCAAGAGCTTAAAAAAAGGCAACTGGACTTAAGGCATTTCACCTCTTATCCAAGAGGCTTCTTTTTTTCACACCTTGGCTCATGTGATAATGCACGTGATCAATAGTGGGTCAACGACCACCTCCAAAGAGGACGACCCCCACTAGGGTTTAAATACTTGGGACTCTCCACCTCTTAGGTTTAGAACTGAAGAAGGCTCTTTTCTTTCAAAAAAAAAAAAAATAAATAAAAATCAAAGCTCCCAGTTGCTCAAGCTTTTGAGACTACCATGACCTGGATGACTGCAAATATATTAAGCGGTGTATGAAGAAGTGAATGTGGACCGTAGTCTAAAAAGCACTCGGCAAGAATAGAAAAGTGCTAAGAACCACTCCATTTACCAGGACACGCTTTGGACCACGCCCAACAGGAATGCAGGGTGTGTCCAAAGGTGCAAAAGATCTGTTATTTATCGAAGAGAAAAAAGAATGCCTTTAAAACAGGAACATGCTCTGACTGCCTATATTGAAATACAAAGTGCTTCCCCCCCAATCAAACTATAAACATCACATTTATCCACATGCACTTCAGACTTTATGTCATTAAGTCTCCAGCTTCACTTGTCTCAGACGAACAAGTTAAGCCTCATGCAGCACATCAGCTGGAACCAAAAGGCTGTGCTGTGCTTTATTACATAATAGCTTGTATTAAAAATCATGTTTCAAGAGGTTTTAAAAGAAACTCACTTTCTAGGAACTTTGCAACGACTCTGAACGGATCATCAGAGGAATCGTTCACACAGGCGGTGGGTTGCTTTTTCCTGAGACGACAGAAATAATAATTAAACAAAAGGTTTAGTGCAAGGAATCAAGACCGCAGCGTTTTTCAGGAACAGACACAGCATGTTTAAAACTTTGTCAGCCCCCTGTTCACGCAGGCTAAACATTTCAGCATACTTACAGTATATTCACAAGTTTCACCAAGACCAGCCCGTCCTGTAAGTCCTCGATGGTTAGCTCTGTGTCACACAGTTTTAAACTGTTCACCTATAAAATGATAGTTCGGAGAAAAATGGTGACTAAAACGTGTTGGTGTAATTAGTAATTTCACTGTACTGTCAGCGAACATAACTCAGCTTACCCAGGCGAGAAGAGCCTTTACAGCCAAGTTCATCTCCATCTTGGCTGACCCTTTATTCAAAAAAGGGATTTGCACCCAGGAAGCTATAAACCAAAAAAGCCGTGTTAAACACGAGCTAACGAGTTAGCAGCGATTAACATTGTTGCGCAACATATTTTCGCCTTCAACTACCTGACGATAAACTATACAGTTTCAGAAAAGTTGAAGTTAATGTTTTGAACCTCCAGCGGGTGACTTATTGTTGCGTCGAAATAAACGAGCTGACTTTATCTTACAAACAGTTCAGCAATGTCTATTCTTAAAGACATGCAGTAATAAAACAGTCTCACCTTAGAGGTCAGCGATTTTTGCCGCTTATGCAGTACTTTGTAGTGTCTGAAAATACGCCTTCCTGACTACATGGAGTTCATGAAAATAAAGTCCGATGTGAATTAAGACCAAATTCAAAAAGAGGACATGGAAATTGAACAAGCCAATCCCTTTGCACGTATGGACGCGTCTGAAAATAGGCTAAGTTGATTGGTTTAAAGGCCGGAAGTTAGTGGGACGATGTGCTCGTTATTCATGTCCGGGTGCCGAGAGGGCGGCCGAATAGTCGAAAAGATCAAATTAAATACCTATTGTCTCCTTTTTCGAATTGCTTTACCTTGACATCGATGGAAAACGTCATAAGGTGAAGGAAAGGTGTGAAGGAGACTGTATAAGGACTTATGAGAAGCTCGGTGCACGCTAATATTTGTAATATTGTGACGGCGCATTTTGTTGACGTATGTTTCCCGAGGTGAAACTACAATCTTCCGAAGAAAAACTACAAAAAGCGCGTCTGTGAAGAAAAAGTGACAGCTGTTGTTTTGGTTGACTGGGGCTGTATAAACATGGGCAACCCAGTGAAATGTTCTTCCTTGTCATAGATGGAAAAGAAATAAATGCAAATATCCACTCGCTGCAGATTCGTCAGCTGCACATCGATGATGTGTATCTCCTGTTCCACCACATTCCAAAGGTGCTCTGTCGAGTTGAGATCTGGGGACTGTGGAGGCTATTTGAGTACAGTGAACTCATCTTGCTGGAAGCAGTCATCAGAAGATGGGTAACTTTTGTCAGTGACGATCCTCGGATAGGCTGTGGGGTTTAAACCACGTTTAGTTAAAATCAAGCTGAAGTATCTCCTATTCATTTTTTTTTAAAGACAGTCATCTGTGTTATGGTTAATACACTGAAAATCAACACATAATACACTGAAATTATGACTTGCTCACTATGGGAAACAATAAGTGATTCCCAGAAATCCTATTCTCAGCCCAACTACCCAGCTGAATAACATATATCCTGATGAGCTCATTTTTAATTAGTGTCCTATAAAAGGTTTGCTTGGGAGTCCCACATACAGCAAAATGGAAGACATGTTTCTGTGTTCAGAAATGGTAAGAAAACGCTGTTTTGATTATGGTAAACATACCATCACTGAGGTTCCCTTCATTTCTTATTCTTACTTAGAGTCTAGCTATTGTCTATAATGAATATAAGGTTAAAAAAATCAAAATAAAACAAGATGAATTAAAATGTTGTGCATTTGCACTCAACTCTATTTCAATTTTGTTTTGTCTTTAACAAAGAGGAGGAGAGGAGCATGATATGTAACCCTGTTCTCCAAATGTTTTTAGATCACCCACCTGTCCAGGCCATCTTTTTTTTTTTTTTTTCAATTTTATTTTTATACTTCCATTTCTTTAAATTATACTATCATATAAAAAATTTATAGTACATTTTTAAATAACATATCAAACTTTAACCAGGAAAAAAAAGAAAAAATATAAACTCAAAAAGAAAAAAAAGAAAGAAATAAGCAAAATGAAATAAAATTTGAATGAAATTAAATATTTCTGGGGAATTCCAACAGTAATATGGGCCCCTTGATTATACAAACTCTGGTCTTCTTTGTTCTTTGTCCAGGCCACCTATTGAATCCCTGATGGCCCTTCTCACAAAGGAGGAAGGGGCACGGCTGGTCCCGGTGGTCTACTAGCTTGCGCATGTCGTCTCATGGGTCTTTGATGTGCCAAAGATGGCAGTGTGTTTGCTATTGTCCAACAGATGTTTCACACAGTCTTGTCTCACCAGGACTAAGCTTTCAAATTTCCCAGTTTAGTCAGCCAAGGCTTCTAGCATTTTGCCAGCAGCCTGTACGTCAGCCATTGATGGATACTACATCTGCATCAAGACTCCCCTTGATCCAAATGCCCAAGATTACCTGAACAGGAAATTCTTCAATGTCCAGCCTTCTGCGCTCACCATTCCAGAGTCCAATCAGCTATAGAGAGGCTCTTTGGCATGATGAAGTCATGCCGACAAAAGATCTTCTTTGACGTTGATCACACCATTGGCTGTAAAGTCACTGCAGTGTGAGCAGCTCTCCATAACATCACCACACATCACTGCCGGGGATATCATGGCGCCAGCTGAGCACGGGGATATAAATAATCTAAGTCTGGCATCAATTGCAGGTGTATTGGTCTGAATGTAAGGGAACGAGGCTAAAGCGCCCTGTAAAGTTTATTGACACTTGAAATGTTTTCTGTTTACGGAAATGCAAAATGGAATGGAAAGGAAAGGCAGCAAGGAAATAGGAAAGAGGCTCTGATAGAAAGAAAAAAGCAACTCTGTTTTTCTCTGTTAAATTTGTGGTTCCATTTAGTTATTACTGGTTTTAAACTGCATTTGTGAATAGAGTTTGAAATATAATTTTCTTTATTCATTAACGTATTTGTATTTTTGGTATGATGTACAGAGGTACTAAAAAAGTTCAAATGTTTGTTAAATATGCCAGAACTCCAACCTTCCATGTGATGAACATGATTTAGTGACTGTTTTTCCTTTAAGGTGTGACGCCTGTGTTCCTGTAGGGTTCGTTTCAGTCCAAAAATAAGGACAGCTGCCAATGACAGCACCAGAAAACACACGACCTGACAGATAAAATCACGTTATTGTGTGAAATTCTGAATCCCTTGTTTACAAATCCATTAAATTCATACAGAGTGATTATTTATGCCTCACAATGACAGAAAAAAAATACCTTTGCTTTGCAACTGACATATTAAATAAAACTGAAACACAAATTCTAAAAACAGAATTGATCCTTTTCAGCAACCAGTGTTAAGATTCTGAGGTGACACATGCCCACCAAAGCGATGAACTTAGACCCACTAGGAAACTTCCCCCCCCTCCCACAGTATTTGTGAAAACTTCAACCATGACAAAACACTGCAGAGGTGCGGTTTTAAGTGGCAGCAGTACTGCGACCTTTAATTTGCATACCAGTGGCAAAGTCACAAACCACAGTAAGCATTACTGTATATATGCACGTTTCTACAAAAGCAACCGATATAATGTGAACCTGCGGGGTGAATCTGAGCAGTTTGCCTGGCAGCACCCAGATTTTAGGGGAGTAAAAGAAAACCCTGTATTTAATTTTTTTTTTAAATTTTTCTGATTACAATGATCACTTTTTATATTCACATTTCTGCGTTTCATCACGGGGCCTCGTGCTCCGGAAACTTCAGCAGGCTTTCACAGGAAGTGGTCTGGAGCAGACTGTCGCAGCAGTCTGCGTCCTACTGTCAGCCAAAAGTACATCATCATTGAGTGAAAAATAAATATTTAATCACCTGGGTTAAAATTTCAACATGACTGCCATTCAGTTCAAATAATTGTCGTGTTAATCATCCTGCTGCTGTTAATGCGAAACGTCTCTTTGATAAACTGAAACTGGTGGTCTCGTGGTTTTGTTCCGTGATGCTTAAAGAGGTCAGAGCAGCGTATTCAGGGAGCTGCTCACACCGTACGAGATGCTGCTGAAGATGCACGCTGCCGGGTGGGCTTTCCTTCTCAGCCTGTGCTTCACTCGTGTGTCTTCAAATGGTAAGTTTGTTTGTTTGTTTGTTTGAAGAAATATGAAAAATCTGTTTTACTGTAATATATAAAAAAAATATTTGTACATTATTCTGTCAGGTTTCTATTTATGGCTGAATATTTGAATTCACCCAGCGAACAGTTCATAAATCTGCCAAAGAAAACTTTCATAAGCTTCTTGATGTTATCGCATATTTGGTTCATAGAAAAAGACATTTCGCTGAACAGATTTTCTAATGAAGTTGTCAACTGTAAAACTGAAGGTGACAGCCACTAACATCATCTCAGAAGAAGCAAGTTGTGAAAATGACACATGTATAGAGCTAAATAATAAACGTCATCTGAAAGACCACAGCTTTTAGACTAAACAGTTTAACCTCCGGACATTTGATGATTAAAATGTTTCTGTGGAGAAAACCAGGACCATCCGGGCCTGTCTTTAGCTGGCAGTGATGCAGGTGAACTTGTATTAATTGATGAAAGTGTGCGGAAGCAAACGCGGAAAAAAAAAATACTGATAAACTATTCAAAAAACAGAAGAGTTGATCGCTCAGCAAGATCCTGATCCAAAGTCTACCAGAAGCACTAAACCCCACAGATCACTCATGAACCACAGGGAACTTTTATCATAACTTTGACTGAAGCTTAACTGAGATTACGTGTGTGTGTGTGTGTGTGTGTGTGTGTGTGTGTGTGTGTGTGTGTGTGTGTGTGTGTGTGTGTGTGTGTGTGTTTCTCCCTTTAACATCCAGAATCTTGTGAGCATTTAGAAGAAGTTGGTGAAGCCCACAGACTGAGTGCTTCACTGGGCTCATCTGTGCTCCTACCATGCACTGTCCAACCAAACAGCTACAAATGGGTGACATGGAGCCACAATGCCACAGGGAAGTTGCTCAATCTCTCAAGTGAAGGGAATGTTACGTTCGTGGACCCCAGAAAAGGCCGAGTGAAAGTCTTTCCAAACCAGCGCTCAGAGGGGAACTTCTCCATCAGAATTGATGAGCTTGAAATGGATGACCTTGGATTTTACAGCTGTGTGCAGGGAAACCAATGTGTCCGAGTGGTGTTGGCTGAAAGAAGTAAGTGGATTTATATTTGTAGATTTTAAGTTTATCCAGTTTCATCAGCAGCCTGTACAGTTTCTTCCTTTCCAGGGTTGAAAAATTTCAAGGCCCAAGATTTGCCACCCTTGGAAAAATAAATAAGCTGTTTCCTGTGATACAGATCTCATAATACCACAACTTTTCATGCAGAAACAAAAGCAGTAATGTGGCTGCTGATTTACATCTGTGCTGGTGTGGCTGCTCTCCTCCTGCTGAGTGTTGGTGGCTGCTACAGCTGCAAGAAACGCAGAGGTGATAATCTGCCCTGTCTGACATTTAAGCTGGGTGACTTCATGATAGTTTGGGAGGCCGATTGTTCATTTACTTCACTTTTTGTTTCTATTTTAGATCTCTGTAAAGACAAAGATAACAACAAAATAGAGCACAATGTGAACATTCCCAATAGTGCAGCTACTCAGGGTAAGTACTAATTTCCCGTGTGTCACCCCAGTTTAATGAGTATTAATGTGTATACCTTTCAACTGTTCATCAATAGCTTTAGACAATGATTTGATGTTTTTATTGTGTTTTAGTTGCTCTGCCTAATGTTTCCCCCCAGGTCCCAGCGCTCCGCCGGTGACAACCATCAACATACCAGTAGGTGTACATGTGCATGTACAACGTGCAGCAGGAGCCTACAGCAACGATCTTGTTTATGGTGAGTTTGCTCATCTTTTCCTCTCCCTTCTTAAAAAAAAAACATACTTTTAAAATCACTGCATCACACCTAAAAAAAAAAAAAGCGAGAACAAATGTTCAGTATATATTTTTAATGTTTTTAAATGATTTTCTTGAACAACAGACAATGATGACCAGCGCCCAGCAAGTGCTGAACCCAGCAGAAACCGCGGTGAGCCACCCGGAGTTGTGCAGTATTTAGACAGCACTCAGCCTCAGCAGCCCGCTCAAAGCAGCGGTGGGATTTATCCCAACTTGGATCAGTTCCGCTTTGAAAAGGTGGAAAATCAGAGAACCAGACAGAGGTTTCATTTAGGTGTGTGATCAAAGTCAATATGTTTACTGCAGTTTGTATTATTGGTGACTCCTAAACTGCAGCAGTGTGAAGTAACGCTTTCTTCTCTTACCCCCATTAGAGCTTTTCAGCAGATTCCGGCAACCAAGTTTCAGCCAGCATCACTACGGTAGAATGAGCAATTTTATTTAATGTATTTATTATTATTATTGTTTCAGTTCTGTCAGATTTTGACTCATCCGTTTTATTACACAGTTAACCAACACGATCTCCGCAAGCAACAAGCCATGTCAAAGCAGGCGGAGAATCAAAAAAGAGGTGGTTTGAGTTTGAAATGATCAGAATTTATTGATGACTGTGTCACAGTGAGAAACAAAGCACTGATTCTGTTCTTCCCTGTTTGTTTCTGCAGCAGGCCGTGGGAAAAAGAAAGCCAAAGACAGCGAGTGCTGACTTCATCCGTGGGCGATGAGGTCGTTTTCCCCTTTTTCCTTTTCAGACTGTGAATACAAAAACCCGATTTACACCACGAGCACAGACCAGCTCAGCCGTCTGTAGAGAATGACGGACAGAGTTTAAACTGTTTTTTTTTTTAACTTCTTTGAGGTGATCCATGTTTCATTGTATTTGTTTGTAGCATCATGATGATGCTCAAAAATGGCTTCTGTGTACATGTTTATCTTTGTGCTCCGAGTTGCGGGAACGCAGAGATGTGTGTTAAAATTACAGATTGTAAATACGGAATTTGTATGTTAGACATTCGATTAATACTTTTTTGAAAAATAAAAACTTTATTGTCATTGCATTTTATAAAATTCAATACTTTTTGTATTTTTCTAAAAGGGAATATGAATAAAAATCCCTCCTCACCACCACCACCACCCACCCACACACACACACACACAGTTTTTAGAACTTTAGCAATGGGTGGGAAATCCCTGGTGTTAAACTGAAAACACCACAGGGTGACCACACGGTGCTCACGCTGTGTGGGCACAGCAGATAGCTTTTTGAGTTGCTGGGTTACCGTTACTCTCCTGGTGGGAGTCATGCCAATTAAAGCTAATGAGAACCAGCCGCTCCACCTGCCACGCTCACGCTCAACAACCACAAATGAAGACCAACTTCATTGGCGTTTCTTTTCTTTTCGCCGCCTATTCTGAGGTGCGAAGCCCTGGCTGCTTCAAAACTAGTTCAAGACACTGTGAACAATAACAGCACCTTGATTTGCCACGAGGAGTTCGGGTCTCTCTGTGTATCAAAGATGGCATTTGCAGATCTTCCATGTTCAGGGCAAGTCACACACTGTCTGTATATCTATAGATATGGAGCCTATAAACTGCATGCAGCTTTGAAATGCTCGTCATGGCTAGATCATGTTTCTGTCTAAATTTGCACACAGGTGACCACAGTGGATATTACCACATGTAAGCTATAGCAAAGCAATGCCACTACTTCCTGCAAGAAAGCAACACCTTTTGTTATCTTAAAAGTTGCTTCCTGTGGATGTTTTGTGAGAAGACAAGTCAGCTAAACCCTTTGTGTATTTATCTGTAAAACCAAAATAACCTTTTATGTTCGCCCCCAAACTTTTCTTTGACGTGTTTCTCAACAGAAATGTACGATAAGCCTGACTGTAGTCATTGTGGAATCTCTTATGCAGACGGGGGCAGAGTTAAAATAGTCAAGTCTTTGCCTCTAATCTGTGAAGGGAGCTTTCTGTTTATTAAATAAATCAACCCCCACAGAAGCATCATTAAGGCGGTCTTTCTGCAGCAAAGACGGCTTCAATATTGCCATACGCAAGCATGCAACAGTCCCACCCCTGACCCTGGATACACTCTGGATCCCTTATGGCCAAAACCCCAACTGTAAACCCAAAAAAAGTTCACCCGATGCCATCACTTTCAACTTTCAACTGATTGCGGCACCAAGTCTATGGTAACAAAAAATGAATCAGCCATCAGCCTTTGGATGGGCCTTTTAGTGATTTAAATAGAACTTGACTTGCAGATTTCAGAAGGCAAACTGACCTGCTGGGTCAACGCTGAAGTGAAACGTCGTCACCAGAAAGGCTTCATAGTTCACGACCCTCCTTTCCAGGAAGATTATGAAAATGATACACTTACCTTATTTATTTATTTATTTTTATGGCTCATTCTAGTTTCATTTTCTTTTTTAGTCTCACTGTGCAGTGCAGCTTTGCACTGACTCAGATGACTCTAGTTGAGTCATCTGAGGTGTCAAGAGTCAGGAAAAACCATCAGAGCACCCGTCAAAACTGAGGAGCGAAGGAAAATTAAGAATTGAACTGAGGATCGCCAAAGGTCAAAGCTATTATTTTATAGGCTATTTATTTACTCTGTTGAAAAAAAAAAACTATTTTCTATAATTTAAAAGGTGGTGGGTCTCACTCAGTTATAGTTTTATCTTCAGATTCCTCATATAGGTCCTTCTATTCCCATTTTGACCATCCAATAGTAACTGATCTAGGCCAGCCTGTGTATGTGGAGGTGTTTGTAGTCAAACATGAGGACGAGGACTTGGTGCTGCTGCTGGAGGATTGCTGGGCTACACCGACTGAGGACCCACATGGCCCACAAAGATGGAACCTGCTTGTTAAAGGGTGAAAACTCTTGAAATGAACTGGCACATTGTAGCCAATATTATAGAGTCAATCAAATAAGCCGGATTTCCTCTGAATCCGTTTAAGGTGTCCTTTCCCTGCCTTGCAGTAGTGGTAAATGGACTCTGAGCTTGTTCTTTTATTAAATCATTTTGTTATAAATCTATAATTTACGCTGATCTACATGTAATGTTGTGAACAACGGATTGTGTTTCTCTCTTTCAAGAGCGCACAAATCATGAAGAACCAAAGCAGGCCCATGATGGCGCTTCTTTACTCACTGTGAAATAATCATTAGAGGTTTCACCATTTTGGAAAGCTGTACAGTAATTAGATGATTAATTATTGTACAGCCTTAAAGTCAGTTTAGGCTTTTTGCTACCTTGGTGTCAGCATGCTGTCTGTGCAGATGCTCGCAAGGAGCGCATGTGTGAGCAGCAGCGGCGGTGTTGAGTAGTTACAATAAACGACCAGCAGATGTCGCACTATACCAGCTACTAAACTGCTTGTCTGAAAAAGCGCAGAAATGTGGATGTCCACTGAAGTGCCAGCTTTTGTTCAGTAAATCTGTTTCACTCATCTCAGCCAAGTAGAACCAGAATCAGTCTCCTATAGACTGTAAGACTGGACCAGCAAATGGATGTAAATAATAACTACCTGACCTCAGATTGGATCACAGCATCACATGGGCTTATTGGTTGTGTCTTCAGACAAATTAGGAATATTGTGTATATTGGTAGATGCGTTATTTTAAACTGCTGTTTGTTTGTTTTTTATGGTGTGTCGTTTATTGTGAGAATACCGCGGGGACACTGATTGTTATGACTTCTCAATCATAACTTTTAAGTGCTGTCCACTGAACAAAATGAGAAAATGTTTGTGTTTTGGTTTGTTTGCTGTTTCCAACCTTCCCTTTGTCTCAAAAATCCTTGAAGGAGTAGATGTAAAACAGATAAATGATCATCTGCAGAGGAATGGTTTATTTGAAGAGTTTCAGTCAGAATTCATCACAGTACAGAAACAGCATTAGTGAGGGTTCAAAATTCATCTTATTGCCTCTGACAGTGGACTCATCTCTGTGCTTCTCCTGCTAGGTCTCAGTGAAGCTTCAATACTGTACAGAGATTAGAGCCTACCATAGGCATTAAAGGTACTGCTCTGCATTGGTTTGAATCATATTTATCTAATAGACTCCAATTTATTCATGTAAATGGGGAGTCTTCTACCGCACTAAGGTTAATTATGGAGTTCCAGTTCTATTTACATTATACATAATTCTCTTAGACAGTGTTATTAGAAGGCATAGCATACATTCTTATTGTTATGCAGATGATACCTAGTGTTGTCTATCCATGAAGCCAGATGACACACACACCCCAAAAAACCTTCAAGAATGTCTTCAAAATTCCTCATAGGTTATTCTTTAAATCATTTTTAACCAGCTGCACATGAACAATTAAAATGTGATTACTTTATAATCCAGAACGTTTAAATGTGGGCCCTATTCCAGGAACCAAACACTCTGTTAACCCTAAAATGGGGGAAATCTGGTTTTCTGTTCCAGAAACAGAGTTAACTTCAACTCTGGGTCACTTACCACGGTAACAGACTCTGTGAACCTAACCTGGTCGCTGGCAGGTTTTATCCAACAAACTCCTCCCCTCCTGCACCTGGAACACCTGTCTGACACTCCGATTCATTTCCTCATTCAAGTCAGAGGAGCGAATTCATCTGCAGACGTTTCTAAAGCACTGAAATCCCAGTTAGATCTTTATTTTTGTACGTAACATGATCGCTTTTACAGTCGTTCAGGCTGTAAGGACGGACAGTGATGACGTCACGGATTTATAATCAGCGCATCTGCAGCTGTCAGACTGTCAGTTCCCCTGAAACATTTACTGTAATTACTGTAGCATCGCTGTTTACATCACACGGATCTGCGTGAAGCTTTAGACGCAGAACACACTGATCAGTGATCAACGATCGATCATTGGTCGTGTTGTAAAAAATGTCTGGATCTTGGAGATGATGTGAATGTTTGCGTGAAGATGAGGCTGAAATTATTTTAGGACTTAAAATAAATGTATTTAAAGTGACTTAAATACCGTCAACATTTTGAAAGTTGTGATGTATGAAATTCAGAGAGTATGAATCTCGACATATTTTCTACTGAAAATAATCTAAAAAATCATCTAATAACGGGATCCGCCCGATGGGAGGCTCCACAACGGATCAGCAAACTGCGTCCGAGTCCACTTGCACAGCAGGAGGGATCCAAACAGATCATGATCACGGATTCAGACCGGATAAGGTTCGGATCAGGTTCCAGCTCATCCCGTTCATGCTGGCTTCTTTTTCCCAACACGACCTGCGTTCTTTATTTAAAATGCCTCATCCCCCCAAACCTGTACTGAAATATTTAAAATCCATAAAGCTGAGAAATTTCTTTAACGGGGCTGCTTTTATTGATTTACCTTTACATTTATTGCAGACTTGGGAAACTGCCCTGCATGCTTTCCGTTAAATATGACTGAACTCGAACCTTTAACAGTAACTCGGTGAAATAAATAAATTCTCCATTTAAGAAAAATTGCATTAAAACCACGCAATACAAGTGTGCTGTGTAATGTTAGTATTGCCTTGTCGGTACGTCTGTTTTCCCCTGTGTGTCTTTGTTTGTCTGTGGAGGCTTCCACACGGTTTCTCTGTTCACGCTGCTCCGTCTTCAAGTAAAGAGGTGGAACTTTTATTTTGAAGGGTATAACAAAAGAACGTCAGAGATTGAAACAATTAGAAGCGAGGAGGAGGTCTAGGCCCGCCCACCATTACCAAAACGGACTTCCTGAAGGACTCTGAATAACTCAAACTGGTGGTGATGCTTTAAGAGCTTAATAAACCGTCATCACTGCTCACACTGTGCGCGATGCTGATGAAGATGGACGCTGCGAGGTGGACTTTCCTTTTCACCCTGTGCTTCACCTGCGTGTCTCCAAATGGTAGGTGCTTCTGTGGAAGCTGAATTTGTGAACTCTGAAGTATGCAGAAGTTTTTAGAAAGCAAACTCAGTCTGCCAGCCACCTGATAAAGGCTGTTTTCCAGGAGAATCAAACCTAAATCCCACAGATCTGTCATCAGAGTTTTTACTAATAATATAAAAAATTATTCTCTGCATTTTCATCAGTATATCAGTTTTATCTCTTTAGACTTTTTTTTTTTTGGTAAAACACAGTGTTGTGCTGCTTTCCTTTAAAACAATTCCCACTTTCTTTGGTATTTTGTTGTCTAATGCACTGAAATTCATATATTTTTAATTGTATTTTGAGTATTTAAGGATTTTTTGGTACTGTTGTGTATTTGCCGAAAATATAAAACTGTATTTTCATATAGTAACACAGAGCCAGTTTTGTATAGACAGGTTGTAAGATTGTTAGTGCATTTAACAAGCTCGGTCAACGCCATCAGTAAGAGGTTCTTCTGATGGCTCCTTGGTCATTTGAGTATGAGATGAATGATCTAAGCTTGCTCTTCTGTTTCATTTTTTTTTCCTTTACGATGAAGAATCTTGTGAGCATTTAGAAGAAGTTGGTGAAGCCCACAGACTGAGCGCTCCACTGGGCTCATCTGTGCTCCTACCATGCACTGTTCAAACAAGCCGCTCCAAATGGGTGACATGGAGCCACAATGCCACAGGGAAGTTTCTCTCTCTCTCAACTGAAGGGCTCATTGAGTTCCTGGACCCCAGAAATGGCCGAGTGAAAGTCTTTCCAAACCAGCGCTCAGAGGGGAACTTCTCCATCAGAATTGATGAGCTTGAAAAGGATGACCTTGGATTTTACAGCTGTATTCAGGACGAAGAATGTGTCCGAGTGGTGTTGGCAGAAAGAAGTAAGTGGATTTATAATCAGCAGCCTGTACAGTTTCTTCCTTTCCAGGGTGAAAAATCTCAAGGCCCAAGATTTGCCACCCTTGGATAAATAAATAATCTCTTTTCTCCTGTCATGTACATTTTGTAAAACCACAATCAGGTACAAGTGGAGACATGTGGCTGCTGATTTACATCTGTGCTGGTGTGGCTGCTCTCCTCCTGCTGAGTGTTGGTGGCTGCTACAGCTGCAAGAAATGCAGAGGTGAGAATCCGCAAAGTCTGACATTTAAAGTTGAAGCTGGGTGATTTAATCGTTGTTTGGGAGGCTGATTGCATTTACTTTTAGGTACTCGGGGTAAGTGATAATTTCACCTCTGCGTCCCATCAGTTTAATGTGTATTTGTCATGGTCCCGGGCCTTATGCCCAGCATTTTGTGTTTTCCTTATGATTCGGTGTTATGGTGTTTCTTAGGTCATCCATTTAGAGTCTTAGTAAGCCAGACTATTGGAATAATTTTCCTCAGTGTTCCTTATGGAACAATATTTTAGCTTCCTGAATAATGATGTGATCATCAACACTGTTGGTGTTTATTTTATTGTAAATAATTTTGTCACTCAGGCAGAATGATCCGAATAATGACCATGTTTGGGAAATCTGAACTAAAATCTGTTCTCTGTGTATTTACAGGGGAAGAAACATGAAGGGCCACAGAATCTTCCTCCTACTCATGTTCATCTTCAGAATAAGAAAGAAAAAAGGAGGAGAGCAAAAACGAAAAGCTTAAAAAGTTACTAAATTACAAAAATTCTACAAATAAAGTTATTCAAAGGTTAAAATTCTTAATTCTGCTGTGTTTTGGTTTTCTATATAATCTAATTAATTAGGGCCCGAGCACAGCCTGTGCGAAGGCCCTATTGTAATTGCTTTGAACATTTAGGCAAATGAATTTGTTTTTCTGAGGGCCGAAACATGCTCAAAATCTTGTGAAATTTTGCACACATGTCCGGTCTGGTGAAAATTTAAGTATTTTAATGGTTTCCGGCATGGCCCTTTCAAAATGGCTCTACAGCGCTACCTTTAGTTCAGTTCCCACTGCTGTGTTTCACATACATGTATGAAATTTGTTACACATATGCAACATGTCCAGACGAACAAAAAAAGACCACGGGGTCCAATGCCCTAAACCCAACAGGAAGTCGGCCATTTTCAATTAAAAGGGTGATTTTAGCGATTTCCTGCCCTTATACTTTCTCTAATAGCTCATAGGTTTTGGATGTTATCAACTTCATATTTGTTTTGTCTTATCTACACACCAGGGGGAATTAAATTTCAAAAAGGGTGAGTTTTCACCAGAGGGCGTGGTCGTGACACCACAGTGAAGTTCGATCATTCGCCAGGAAAATGTGATTGCCTCTCATTCAAACCTACATTATCCAATCTGGATAATGTAGACAAGTAGCCCATCAAAAGTTGTCGAAAGTTTTACAGAATATTCAACGGCCTTGTCACACCAGGCCTTTGAATTTGGCCTTCGTTTTTCTCCCTTGCCACAAAATTGTTTGTGCACTCGTTCGCACATGCTTTGCCCAATCAGCCTAAAAATGTAATTACTCATGTACACAACCAGGTTTAACCCATAACTACGGATTCAAGGCTATAGGTGCAATCGTGCCCCCTGCAGAAGCAAATGGAAATTTGTATGGAGGTCCACAGAATTAGTTTTTCTGAAATGCATGAAAATTTGTTTTAAAATTCTTGGCATCATCCTGATTTAAAAAAAAAAAAAGGCCATCAAACCCCTGACCCATTTTGCACCCCGCAGGCGTGACCATGCCCGAAAATCTGCGTTGGGGTTTCATGGAGAGCAAAAGATTTACATTTCCGGAAATGTATGAAATTGGGTACAGACATTCTGTTCACCCTCACAATCAAAAAAGTCAATCAGACCCATGACCTATTTTGCACGCTGCAGCCGTGAGCACACCCGAAATCCTGCATTGGTTTTATACGGAGAGCAAAAAATTTAGTTTCCCGGAAATGTATGAAGTTGGGTACAGACATTTAGTGAACCATTACGAGATCCTTCCCAGTTACATGTCCCCCATTGATGGGACCTTAAGATAAGAAAGGTCACACCAAGTGTGTGTATAGGTTACAGATAAGGGAATGGTCATCTGGACAGTTTTTACAATCTCACAGGTCACTTTATGGTCACACTCGATAGTTAAACAACATATAAGAAGTTAAAGTAAAAATTTTCTGTGCTTACAAACTGAAAACTTTACAAAAAAGAAAACATATGACTAGTTTATGCATATCCCCAAAATGAATACTAAAAAACTCCAAACTCAAAATGCTCTCAAGTAATTACTGAAGGTAAAGTGAAGTACCTGCTAAGCTTACAAACATCAGTAGAAACATAACATGACACAGAATGACCATTTGTGCCTTTACAATGTGGTTTCATGTGTAAACCTCTAATGCATTTATTGACTAACTAAACCAAAATGCAAAGAATGCACAATTCAAATGAGGCAACTACTGTTGTTAAATAGTACCCAATGACAAAATGACATGAACCCATAAAACAACTTTTACATAAACCTAAACACCCAAAGTAGAAAGAGTCTCACAAAAAAGTTGACAAGTCCACTTTACTGTCCATACGTAGTCATATCACTATATTACTACCAATATGTCCCCTTCCAGCTCCGTTTCAGTTTCCACCGTGCAATACTGAACCATCTCTCACTATCTGGAGAAGTGTGCTCTAGTTGGTGTGTGTCTCTCTTTCCTGATGTGGAGTATACATCAGCCTGGGTCTCCCACAAGAGACCACCACAAGGCAATGGCCAAGGAAACAAAGATGATGGTGAAAATAAAGCAGGTTAGATGTTTTTCCGCACAGTGATTAGCCATCATCACTCTCAGAGGTGTTCTAAGTCGTTCCCTTCTCATCTGGACTGTTCTCGGAAGGGTTTGCAGTGGCTAGCGTGAACCCACTTTGCTCTTTCACTGCAGTGTGTGCAGTCAGTAAGACCAAGGACAGGCCTCACCACTCCGGAGCTCTCCAGTGCTTCCTTCTGTGTTCTTTGATCAACATCCAGTCTCTACGCTGTATGGAATGCAGGGGTTTGGATGCTGGACTTGGGAGTGCTGCCTTCGTGGCCTCCTGGTTCTGTAAAATAGCTTTTTACACAGTTTGACAATACATTAACTTAACATATGCTCATAAAACTCTGTAGTAAGATTTTGATTGTGGATGAGCTCCCAAAAAGAATCTCATAAAGAGAAAGATTTGTTCTTGCTCTTCTTTGCATGCGCATGCACATGAGTACTAGTGACAACGCTTTAACCCATTTGGAAAACATAT
Source organism: Cichlasoma orientale (assembly GCA_034780415.1). Taxonomy (NCBI): domain Eukaryota; kingdom Metazoa; phylum Chordata; class Actinopteri; order Cichliformes; family Cichlidae; genus Cichlasoma; species Cichlasoma orientale. The sequence continues at coordinate 132,851 of JAVDPK010002446.1, forward strand.
CAACCACAACTAAGCAGTATTTCTTTCCCTCTGACAAGGAGAGTTCTATAAAATCCATCATGAACTGTTCAAAGGATTTTCACACAAAGGATGCGCTGCAGAGGTGCTATTAACTGGTTGGCCAGAATTATTTGCTGCGTATATGAGGCAGCTTGTAAATCTTGGCCCAAACGCCACTTAGTGGGTTGTAGATGATCCCTGATTTTCCCCACAGGTAACAGAGGAGTGCAAACAGGAGAAGATGTGCTCATCGAAGTTGCTGAATCCGACAGAAGCACAACTGTGCGCAGTGTATGCACCACAGAAGGTGTGTGTTTTTTGTAACATGAAATCGAAGGCGACCACAAAATGTGGGAATCATTAGTTGGTAACCAATCAGAAGCGCGCAAGCATCACATGACGAATTTGCTCACTTCTGCCCAACTCATCTCAGACGATTTTGATAGTGAGATGTGAGAAACAGAACTGGGTATCCAATAACATTTTTGATGTGCCGGCGTGAGACAAGCCTGTAAACAGAAGTGTTACTGTTCCAGAAAAGACAAGACAAGGTAAGTTTATCAGATAAATGTCCATATCACATCTCTTCAAAGTCCGGTGAGGGTCCTCACTGAAATGAACCTCACAATGTAGCTCATCAAGAGGCATGAAATCAGAATTAGGATTCACCAGATTATGTACTTCATCTAATAAATTTTTGGAAAATGAGTTCTGGCTCAATTTCCACTGATAGACATAATCAAGCAAAGTTGTACTAAATTTTACTCCTGAAAACTGAAACAATTTAGACACTAAAAAAGAATGGGCAAACAGTTGTCCACACTCTGTTTTGCCAGAGCTTGGAACTAAAAAAACTCCCGGATGCGGACATTGAGTAGATGTGGCGTCCACTTAACTTAAGTGGAACACACAACACACATTCATGAATGATAGAATCTGTTGCACCTGAATCAACCAAAAAAGCGAGCATTTCCCCATTTACAGTTAATTTCAGCACAGGCATTTTCCTATACAATTTCTGACTGCAACTGTACATAAGTGCCTTGAGATAATACGTTACAGGAAGCCTGCTGAGCAGGTTGTGTGTGTGTATGTCAAACTGTGTGTGTGTGTGTGTTAGGTGCCATACGTCAGTAATGAGTGTGAGTTGTGTGTGTGTGTGTGTGTGTGGGGGGGGGGTGATACCTCACTTCCCTTTTTCTCGCTGATCAGTCAACTCGCCTTCATCTGACTTGTCTTGTCTCTGATCAGTGTGACACATTCTGGTTAGTCCGCGTTCCTTTAACCAGTCGTGGGCATTCATTTCGCCAATGACCCGTCAGGCTGCAGTTGTAACATCTGTCATCTCGGCGCACCTGGGAAAAGCCACCCCGCCTCCTTCCACGACCTCGTCCTCTTCCACGTCCTCTCTCTCGGGCAGCGCTTTGCACAGTGGTGACTGCTGAATACAGAGTCAGTGTTGCTTTCGTCTGGTCAGCATCTTATTTGTCCTTTTTCCTCTCTGGTTCTTCTTCTTCTGGTTAACCATCTCCTGCGCATGTTGCACATGCGGCACAGTGAGACGTAGCAGTGAGACGGCTGTCATACTTCAGGCCTCTGCTCTGAGCGGCCTATCTGGAGAGAGCAATGTTGAAGGTGGAGCCAGCAATTTGCAAATGCAGGAGGACTGAAGCATTTATTCCCTTCAGCTTGATCAGAGACCATCGCTCAGCTCCATCGTGGAAAAGCTCACTGGATCCTGCCGACAATCGCCAAAATTGTTATGGAAATTTATTTATCAAATGAGAGACAAGCTTCCTTTACATGGTTTATTCTCGTATACAAGGAGAAGTCGCCCCACACACCCAGAGGGATATGAGTGAGTTCTGAAAATTCACACAAAGACACAATGTACTTACTCACTGTTCTCCCCCTCCTTGGCCCACCAATAAAGAAGAGGAGATCCTTCCCAGTTACATGTCCCCCATTGATGGGACCCTAAGATAAGAAAGGTCACACCATAAACTAAAAGGACCTGAGAAAGGAAGGTGTGTTTAAAGGTTACAGATAAAGGAATGGTCATCTGGACAGTTTTTACAACCTCACAGGTCACTTTATCACACTCAATAGTTAAACAACATATAAGAAGTTAAAGTAATATTTTCCATTACATTAGTTATCGCAAACGCGAGATTGCAGTTCTTGCTGGCAAAGATGGTGCAAAAAGGGGCAATTGATTTGTCACACGGGGCCAGATACAGTAGGTTTGGAAAGCATTTTAAAAACTGCATTTTGCATTTACTCAGGTTATCTTTGTCCAATTTTAAAATTAGTTTGATTTGAAAAATGTAGGTGTGACAAGTATGCAAAAAAAAAAAAAAAAGAAATCAAGAAGGGAGAAAACACTTTCTCAATGCACTTTATGTCTATGTTGTTTTGGTTTGTTGCCACTTCCCTTTCACAACCCGCTGTCTCTTATGGCTCTAATTCTTAGTAATACTGCAACCTGACATTTTTGCATATGTGTGCACCCAAGTATGAATTTTAGTGGCTTAAAAAAAGATTATCATGATTATGATTGTGATCATGATTAGCATGATTATCTGCAGTACGCTCACAAAATTAAACTAACAAAGAAAAGAAATGTGCATAATATATTTATTTTAAATAGCAACATGATGTATTAACTTCACCATTTATCCCCAAAAAGAGCAAATTGTATTTTTACTTTAGGCTTTGGGGCTTTAACATTAGCAGTGTGTATGATTATATATTCAGTATAACATGTTAGCAGGTGGTCCAGAAGCCAGTTTACAGGCTTCTGTCAGAGCAGTAAGTTCAGCTGCTGTGCGGTTTGATGGTAGTTTACCAGAAATAGTGACCACAGCAACCCACCTGAGCTGCAGTCTGGGTTGCAACCACAGCAGCTTGCACAGCTTTTGCGACTGCCGTTTTTACTGCCTGAAGAACTGAACAAAATGTCATTCTGTGGGCTTATTTTCTTTACTGAAATATTTGGTGTAAGCTGGTGTAAGCTTCTAAAAGTGAGTAAAACACTGTGTTATAGCATCACTGGCTTCTTGATACTTGATATGATACTTTTTGGGGAGATATTATCAAATGAACCAAATAATAAAATTTATAGGTGATAATCAATGAAGGTGCACCTTCTATTAAATCTAAATCATATATTTTTTAGCCCATAATATATCTGTGACACCCTCAAGCTCAGCAAGAAAATGAGTGAGGGCAGGCCTTTGAACAAAACATGCTTCAGGATTATTTTCATATACCAACTGTACTGGCTGGTTAACAGACACACAACAACCAATAAATAAATAAATTCATGCACACCTCTTTTGCTTTACGGCATCCTGGGATCCCATGCTCCATGTTTCCAGTCTATCTATCAGGTCCAGTCGGCACTCTGCAGTATGTGCAGTATAAGCAGACATACACACACACATTTCTGACATTTGCTATAGCTCAGGCTCTTTCGGGG
>JAVDPK010002446.1:145992-190325 GCA_034780415.1 Cichlasoma orientale
CCCCCCCCCCAGTCCCGAAGTGTAATATCATCCGGCTTTATGCATTCTAAGAGCAGTTCAGATGTGTGTTTGGGATCATTGTTCTGCTGGAACACCCAGTTGTGTCTAAGTTTCAGCTGTCTAGTTGTTGATTTGAGGTGAAGTTGAAGAGTTTGGAAGTGGTCCTCCTCCTTCATTATTCCATCCACTTTGTGCAATGTGCCAGTACCACTGGCAGTAAAACAGCCCCAGAGCATGATGCTGCCACCACCGTGCTTGATAGTTGGTTCAGTGTCCTTAGGTTTGAAAGTCTCACCTTTACTCCTCCAAACATACCTCTTGTCAAATAGTTCAATCTTTGTCTTACCAAAAGACCTTTCTCCAGATGACATTTAGCTTGTCCATGAGGTCAGATGCAAATTTCAGTTGCAATTCAAGCATTCTCAGTCCATGGTTATGTAAAGCTGACTTCACTGTGGACAGTGATGCTGGTGTTCCACCAGTTTCCAGTTCTAGGCAGGCTTGAGTCTTAGTGGTTCCTGGGTTGTTCCTGAATATCCTAACCAAGTTCCTCTCACCTGAGGGTGACAGTTTGGGTCTTCTTCTAGACCTTGGCAAAGTGGTGAATAACTTCTACTTATGTACAGTTTTTTTTTTTTGTGTAAATCTACAATTCTTGTTCTTAGATCTTCACTGGGTTCCTTGGACTTTTCCATTGTTCTGAGTATTGGTCAATTCATTGAGTGCCGTCAAACAAATCCTTTTAATGCTGGCAAAGAGAAACGACCAGCTGTATTCAGTCATGATCACATAGTTAATAGGCCGTGGCCTTGTCAAGTTTAAAGACATTGTACCCTAATGCTAACCTTCAGCAACACTTATTAAAAGATTTAAGTGAGTGTATGTATATATTTGAGCCTGTGTGGATTAGAGAAAATCCAAAATAAATTCAAACTTGTGCACCCAGTTCTTGTTTTGTAAAGTCATTAAAGATGAATGCTGTACAATCATTCCATCCTGGAAAAAGAACAGTTCAAAGAAATCATTAAAATCCCCAAATTACCATCATATTCATGCCCGGGATGAGTGGATGTAAACAGGCTGAGCTGTAAAACGACTTTTCAGATGTCATCCAATCTGCCGCGAGTCCACCATGAGATAAATTATGCAAACTAGTTTTAGCTCAGAATTTCCACAGAATTCATACTTGCCAAATGTAGATAAGCACAGACTGTGTAGTCTCTAAAACAAATAAAAACCATAGACACATTCGATTAGTTAGAAGTCAGCTTCAAATAGCAAATATGTAAAAACTACATAGAAGACTGTTATGCTGGATGGGGTGTACAACTACACTAAAATTATCTGTTAAAACACCGCCACCTTTTGGTGAAAGTTTTTTATTTTCATTTTTTCTGTATGTGTTTTATTACAGGATATTCTCCTGGGTTTGTTAAAGAAAATCTTCACCAACCCAGCAAAGGCCACCAAGGGCCGATCTTTCCCTTTGAAGGTGGTGGTGATGTCGGCCACCTTGGAAACTGACAAACTGTCGGCTTTTCTCAGCAACTGCCCCGTCTTCACTATTCCCGGGAGGACGTTTCCTGTAACCTGCACATTCGGCACAGCTGTAGGACCTAAGGATGTCGAAAGCACTGGTTATGTGAAAGAGGTACTCAGGGTCATTTCAAAGTCAGGCACTGCTTTCCCTGTATATTTCTGCAATCTTTATATAGCCAATAGTAATTATTAGTGATTAGGTAACAGATACGCTGTAGATTGACGTAATTGGTTGGTATTGATCGAATTTTACACCTGCTGCTACACAGGTTGTGAAAGTGGCTCTGGAGCTGCACACTAGTGAAATGGCTGGGGATATTCTGGTGTTTTTGACAGGCAAGTAATGATTGGTCTTCATCAAATATCAAGAATAGAAGATATCCATTAAAAAAAAAAACAATCAGCCACATTATTTCCTTTGTTTCTGACAGGTCAGTCTGAGATTGAGCGTGCCTGTGACTTGTTGTTTGAGAAAGCTGAGTGCATAGACTACCGCTATGATGTAACAGACCAAACAGTGGAGGGCCTTCTCATTTTGCCTCTTTACGGATCCATGCCAACTGGTAAATACACAACAGCTGTGTGTCAAATTAAAGTGGGTGCCAACTTCGCGTGCGATATCGCTGTGATGTCATCATTTTTTTGTGCTGTCATAGATCAACAGAGGCAGATCTTTCAGCCACCGCCTCCAGGAATACGAAAGTGTGTAGTGGCCACAAACATTGCTGCAACCTCTCTCACCATCGATGGCATAAAGTGAGTACAGACTGTGGTTCCAGTGGGTTACCACTTTCTCTGACACCTTTACAAAACACGCAGTCGTGCCATTATTGTCCACTTGTAGGTACATTGTGGACAGCGGCTTTGTGAAGCAACTCAACCACAACTCGAGGGTGGGCATGGATATCTTGGAGGTTGTCCCTATTTCAAAGTGAGTGTAAAAAAAATATTTTTTAAGTAATTTTAAACCTGCATATGGCTTTTTATTTGTGCCACGAATAAAGCTGCCAACAGACGCTTGATTTTTTTTTTTGTTTTGTTTTGTTTTGTGTGGTTGGGATTTATTTATTTTTTGTCATCAGGAGCGAGGCACAGCAGAGAGCGGGCCGAGCTGGAAGAACCTCAGCTGGGAAGTGTTTTCGAATCTATACCATGGAATTCTGGGAGAAGTGCATGCATGAATACACTATTCCGGAGATCCAGAGAACAAGTCTGACCGCTGTGATACTCACACTGAAGTGCCTGGGCATTCATGATGTCATCCGGTATGCTTTTACCTCATTGTGTCTCTGTTTCTTATTCAGTGTAGTTTAACTCACTGAGCCTTCCCTCTTGTCACTAATTTATTCTTTATCAAGGATTGCTTTCTTTTTAAGGTTTCCTTATCTGGATTGTCCAGAGGAGAGGTTCATACTAGAAGCACTAAAACAGCTCTACCAATTTGATGCCATCGACAGGTGAGTACAGTGGTTGTAAAAGTCTACACACCTCTGTTAAAATGATACATTTTTGTAATGTAAAATAATGAGAGCAAGATAACTCACTTCAGAACTGTTTCCACTTTTATTGTCACCTATAACCTCTACAGTCCAATTGAAAAACAAACTAACATGAATGTGTGGGGACATGATTGTGTTCAAAATGAACCAATCACATTCAAATTCATGTTAAATACTGGTCAGTACACACCTGCCATCACTTAAAAGTTCATCTCTTCTAGTAGGATTTTGTTAATATTTACTTAGTTGCATCACACTGCAAAAGCTGGTCCACAAAGCACCAGAGGGATCAATCCACCGACCTTCTGATTGGTAGACAACCCGCTCTACCACCTGAGCCACAGCGACTGTACCAGGAGCTGGAAGAAACTGATCAGAAAACTGATGAAAAATGATCAGGGAGGCTCCCAAGAGGCCTACAACAACGTTAAAAGAGCTGCAGGAATTTCTGGCAAGAACTGGTCGTGTACCACATGTGACAGCAGTTCCTGTGGCTACGGATGGCAAGACTGAAGCCTTTTCTTACAGAGGAAAATCCAAGCCCAGCTAAATCTTGCAGCAGCATTACATCGAGTCTTCCAAAAGTATGTGGGGAAAATGAGTTGTGGTCTGATTCAAGGTTGAACTTCTGGGCCATAATTCCAAAAGGTATGTTTGGCAAAAAAACAGCTACAGCTTGCACACACATTCACACTCCAATGAATACATCAACATCAATATCTTGCCCGAGGATACTTTGGCAACATATCCTTAGTAGAAACTGAACCACCAACCTTCCAATTAGTAGATGCTCTACCTCCTGAGCCACAGCCACTCCTATCACAAAAACATGTCATTTTATCAAGGGTGTGTAGATGTTTTAAATCCACTGTATTTGTGCTTTTCCAGGCACAGCAGTAGCAGTCTCGTGTAAATGTCATGAGCTCTTATCCTCTTATCTCTTTGATGGCTGGGCTGTAGACGAGGAAATGTGACAAAGCTTGGGGAGCTGATGGTGGAGTTCCCCCTGCACCCAGGCCTCACCAGAGCCCTGCTCAAGGCTGCCTCATTGGGCTGCCAAGACCTGCTGCTTCCTGTAGCCGCCATGCTGTCGGTGGAGAACATCTTCATCCGGCTAGGTAAGCAATATGTTGGAAAAGACGGCAAACTGAGACAATAAGCTGGCCCTTCAGTTGCTGTGACCAAAATACAGACTATTTATTTACTGGTGTGCTGGTTTATTGATCTATTTATTACACGTTCTACAAAAAGGTGAATGCAGGTGATGAGGTATGAAATAAAGCTTTCAGTTTACAGAGTATTGGCTGATCTCTTGCTCCTCTCAGGCCACCCAGATAAGCAGAAAGAGGCAGATAAGAAGCACAGAGCGCTGGCTGCAAAGACTGGCAGTATGAATGACTTTGCCACACTTCTCAGTGTGTTTCAGTCCTGCAAATCCAGGTGAAGAAAGTTATCTACTAGTACTGCAAGATGCATTTCTATTTTTTCCCTTATTCATCTATAACTTCATATTGCACGACTTTCTGTGTGAGCTGCTGTGTGAGCCTCTCATGCGCTCTATAGTGACCGACCTTCAGCGTGGTGTAAAGAGAACTGGGTCCACTGGAGGGCGCTGAAGTCAGCCTTTAGTGTAGAGACTCAGCTGCGAGACATCCTCCACCGACTCCAGCAGGTAAAGCTTTTTCACGTCAGTGCCAGACTGAAATGCACACTGTGGGTTCTCATTATTTGTGGATCTGTCCGCTTGCCTTCTAGAAAAGAGATTTCCCTGTAGAAACATTTGATGGCAACAAGAGTGAACTCTTTAGGCAATGCCTTTGCACAGGATATTTCACCAACGTTGCCAGAAGGTATCTGAAATTATGATATGCAGCCTCCTTTTAGGATTCCTTACATATAAAACATAATAAATTTATGGTGGTTGTTGCTGGATCATTTTATTCCGTCCCACATAGGTCTGTTGGAAAGGTGTTTTGCACAATGGATGGCCATGGATCGATGGTTCACATTCATCCATCCTCATCAGTAATTTTTTTAAAATCTTTTAGTTTTAAATAATTCTCTACATTCAAACTGCAACATAATTTTAGTCTGATTCCTTCTTTTTTGTGGCTTCAAGCTATTTGACCAGGAGGCAGAGCTGAACTGGGTCATCTTCCATGATGTGCTGGCGACGTCACGGGTGTACATCCGGACCATTTGTCCTATTCGATATGAGTGGGTGAAGGATTTATTACCCAAGCTCCATGAAGTGAACGTCTATGAACTAAGCAGTGTGGCAAGAGAAGAAGTTACAGATGAGGAGATGATAAAATGGGACTCCAGAGAAGCCGCTAAAAGACAATCAGGTTTTCAGAATAATGTATTTAGTTCACGTTACGTTATAAATGTTGTGTGTTTGGTCCCTGCTCACGTTACTGGCGGGAACCATCAAAAAGTAGATCAAAGAGACTGAATTTCAAAGGGTTGACATGTATTGTGCTTTGCTATTTTTTTTTTCTTGCAGAGGTTTCTAATGAGGATGCCATAAAGAAGCTGGAGAAGCGAAACAACGAAACCACAGTCAGCGATGCTCGTGCTCGCTACCTGCAGCGAAAGCAGCAAAGACAGCAAAGCAAAGCTCTCTGATGGAAGTTTTCAAGGAAGTGATTCACACGCTGGATTGCAAAGGAGCAGTTTTAGAATGACATTTTAATAAAAAAAAAACATGTAAAGCTCAGAAAATTGCCTCTGTCTTCTTTAATCCCTCCACTTTACAGGTTACATTATAGCAGTGACTCCCTGTTTGTTCTTTAAACTCTTAAACCGAGAGCTATTAAGATTCATTTGGCTTGTTTCACATGAGTGCCTCCCCTGGCGCACAGTCCAGCTCTGTCAGGTTAAGGTTACAGCAAAGTACTTGATGTACTTTCACACTGACCGTTCAGGTGCAGTGGACCCTCTCTGGTCTCGTACGTCACTTCCTTTAGTGTGCGTCTGCGGGGCCGCTGTACTTGTCTGGCTGGGACGGAGGGCTTCAGTGCTAAGGAGGCAACTAACCTTACTAAACCCCAAAGAGGTGTTTTCTTTTCTTCTGGATTTTTGTTTTCTTTATTATTTGTAGTTGCGTTTACCTGCCCCGCCACTTCGCACCTCAGTGGAGTCTATCCCCGGTCTGCTCTCGTAGGTTTCACAGACCGCTGCAGCAGCGACTTGAGCAAGCACGCCGCTGCCGCTGTTGTTGTGAGAGAAGAGAACAAGCTCGGCGAGCAGTCCGCTTAGCTGTGTGATCATTGACAGAGTTCAATACACACACGCTTCCAGTGTGAGGGGAGCTCCCAGATAGCGTAGCTCTGAGCCTCTTCAAAGAAACGACGGCTGGGACTTGTTCGGTGTCGCCGGAGTCGAGGTAAGAATAAACCAGAGTAACGAGAAATACCGCAAATGGCTAACTGACATGCTAACTAGCGCTTAGCTTGAGGGATATTTTGGCTAGCTGCCTTGTTTGGTCGTAATGCGGTCACGGTCAGTGTCCTCGCTGCTACCTGACGCGCCACTTGGCCTAGCTGCACATCGGCTATAATGTTTAGTTGAAGTGTTGTAACTGCTCTGTTACTCATAAGCTAGAAAGGCTTTTGAGCCCGCTGCGGACTTGGAAGGGAGCATTTGTTGACTTTGTTTCGGTTAGCTAGCGACACCGCTGGAGGATGTGGACGCGTTAACATTACGGTAATGTTTACGTTTGGCAGCTTGCGGTCGTGCTGCGTACGGTGCTTAGTTTTAGATGTTAAATTAAATTCTATTTTCTAACAGAGTAGTCGTATATGTATTGTTTACGTTCTGTTTCTTTAAGAGTAGCTACATTTCAGGGCAAAAACAACCTTAACGCTTGAGTGAGTGTGTTGTAAGGAGAGGTCATGTCTGTAGGGGTGTAAGTTTACAAGGAAATGTCGTTCTTGTTTATTATCTCAGAGAGCAATTGCCTATTATTCTGGCCAAGCTATGATAACTAAAGGATAGTCATAAAAAAAAGTCTGAAGTCGAGGGAAGTCTTATCCGCTTTATCTTTGTAAACAGGGCAGTTCAAACAAGTTTTTGTGACTGTACGCACTGTAATATTCAACCACATCATTTTCACCGAAACGCTGTGAAATTCCGGTAAACCTATTATCTAACATAAGCTGTTGATTCAGGACTGACCCTGGATCACCAAGGCCTCTCCACAAACATTTAACAAGAGCCGCTGCGTTTGACATTACAGAGCTTTGCAACCATTTTGCTCACTGTTAGATCAGAGGCATTGATTTCCTGATCACTTTCACTTGGCCATTGCTAGATTACGAGGATCTACCATGTTTGGCTATAACGTGACAGTGAAAACACCGGGGGGGAGAGGGGGGGTGAGATTTGTCAGAGAGATTTGCATGAGATGATGAACGCACCCGGAGTGGTCATGATAATGATGTGCAAATTGCAGCAGTTTTCTTTTGTTGTGGAGGCGGCATAAGGTGCCTCAGAAGGTGAAGAATTCACTCAAGTACATTGCTGATGACAGCAGTCAGATAGGCATCAAGAGCGACACTTTTTCTGTGTGTGTGTCAGTTTCAGTTTATGTCTTCACCGTTTTCTTGCTGCTTGTAGTTTTACTTCCTTTAGGCACTGTGTCTTCTCACATTTAGTTTTCAGTATCCCTCAGTGTAAAAAGAAATAATAAATACTTGAGGTTGTGTTTTTGTTTTTTAAATTCAAAGTGAGGAACTGAATAGTCAAAAGTCAGGTAAAGTTTTTATTTTTTATAAAATATGAATTTGCTTCTCTGTCTATTTACTGGTCTTCTTACCCAAGTGAATGAAGATGATCTCTGTGACTTGTGTGGTAAAGCCGCTCCACTCTTTGTTATGTGTTACCTTTCGTGTTCATATGGGTTATTCTGAATTTAACTGTGCTGGTTGGTTCTTTTCTCCAGGTATTGCTGTTTTTTATTTTTTTTCCCCCAAATATCTGAGCCACAGTGAGGCACTTGGCCTATAAGAACAGCTCGCACAATTTCCACCAACCTGTCTGCAGCCCCCTCCCTACCCAGACAGTCTTCTGCCCCAGCATGAATGAAGTCAGTGTTGTGAGAGAGGGATGGCTCCACAAGAGAGGTAAGGGGCCCTTTGTGTTCACCATCCATCACCTGTGTCTACATTAAATGACATAATTTTATATTTTGAGTATTAAGTACTCCTCTATGGGCCTGTGAGGAGTTTCTTTATTGATGGAGAACAGCTGTGACAGCCTGATTTAATTCCCACTCTAATAATGTTGTAGTTCATCTATAGGAAAGTCAAACATTACCAGCCTCTCTCAAAAATCTGTGTTCCAGGTGAATACATTAAAACGTGGCGTCCTCGTTACTTCATCTTAAAGAGCGATGGCTCCTTCATCGGCTACAAAGAGAAGCCCGAGGTGTCCAGTGACCACAACCTCCCACCGCTCAACAACTTCTCTGTTGCAGGTCAGCTTTTTCTCCCGGCTGGCAAAGTTCAAATATTATTATTCTGTTTTCTTTTTGTCGGTGCCCTCAGCTGGTGTTACTGTGCTTTGTAGAGTGCCAGCTGATGAAGACAGAGCGCCCCAAGCCCAATACGTTTGTCATTCGGTGTCTGCAGTGGACCTCCGTTATCGAGCGGACCTTCCATGTAGACAGCAACGATGAGAGGTAAGACCTGTTCTTTCAGTGGGAGACGTGTAGATTATAGTGGCTTTTGGTTGATGCATCTGAAAATTCGGTTTACTTGTGAAAATAGCTGCTTCTTTTTTTTCCACACTTTGGGTTTCTGAATAATTTGTCCATCCATACTACATGAGTATTATAAAAATTAGCATAAATACTGTTTGGAGGAAGATAAAATCGGCCCACGCCCAATAATGCTTATTTGTAAAGCCTTGTTTCTCCTGTTATCAGTTACAGTTGCTGTTTCACTGGAGCCAGACCCAATGTTTAATTGCTCTGAGCTGCATTTTACTCTTTCCTTTGTTTCAGACAAATTAATGTTTAATGGAGTGATCCGATCACACGTTTACAGTCTTGGTGTTCACTGAGTCAAACCTCCTTTTGTGCTGCTGAACCGAAACTGAAACAAAAATCATATGTCACATGGTTCATATTTGAACACAGTGTAAACATAAATACAGATTTAAAACAACAGCAGAGTTTTATGATCTGACATGTCAATCTTGAAGTGCAGCTGTGGGCTTAGTTTGTAGGGCGAGAGGGCCAGACTGAAAAAGAAAGCAATGCGTTTCAGATTCCGTCAGCTTAGTGTGGTCATGGTCTCACAGTTTTGGCAATGTGTTCAAATGTATAGGATACACGCTATGGTCTATGTTTGAAAAGTGTTTCACTAAATAATTGTTCTGGAATGAAGTTGGTTTTAGTGTGTAGTTTAAGATCATTTCGAATGATCACATCTTAAAACTGCTTCAACAGAGTAAAGAGAGAAAGACAGAGAAAGGACCAGACTTTAATTTAGACTGGCTAAATGGGTCATTGTTCACCACATTCACTGAAAGCCATTTAGTTTGGAAGTATGAACAGCCATCATAATCTAAGGAGAATTCAGGGCCAGATTAGGCCTGATTATTCACCTCTAACCCAAGCATTCGTCATTGGGTTTTGTTAACATTGCCCCTGCCAAGTAGCAAATCCCAGCAGCCAGTAGATGACTAGTACACAGATTATCCTCTACCTTCTAAACTTAGCATGCTAGACTACTGTTTTCCCTTAATATTTATTTTTGTTTTGACTACTTTGACGTGTGTGCTTCCTTCTGATCAGGGAGGAATGGATGCGATCGATCCAGGCTGTAGCAAACAGCCTGAAGAGTCAGCAGCAGGACGAGGAGCCCATGGAGATCAAATTTGGCTCCCCGAGTGACAGCAGTGGCACAGAGGAGATGGAGATTGCTGTGTCCAAATCCCGCACAAAAGTGGTCAGTATTTGCACAAGCAGTGCCTGGCAGCTGAGTGTTTGCTGTGTTTGTCCAGCTAAGCTCATCTTTATTGAGCAAGTTGTTCAAACTTTAAGCCTCTTTCTCAAAGCTTTTTTTTTTTTTCCCCCTCTAGCGTTTTTAGTGAAGCAACCTTTAAATGAGTTCAGGGTAACATTTTGTTATATATTTTATCCTGTGCTAAATCATGTCAAATGATTTTTTTTTTTTTTTTGCAGACTTGTCTGTTGACTGGTGAGGTTGTCATCTAGTGTTGAAAAGTTTACAGTATGTGTAGCTGTTAATTTGCACCGATCAAGTACAAGTTTGTGGTCAAATTTCTTACTTTATCGGGGGCAAATGTTCCCATCCTTTATGGTCAAATCCCAACATAAATGTCCTGCTTTACTTTGTATTTGTGCGATATAATTCAAATTGTGATCTGTCTCATGCTCTAATGAAAGCATCGGGGGCAACTTGGGTTTCAGTATCTTGCCCAAGGATACTTTGGCATACAGACTGGAGGAGCCAGGAATTGCACCAACCTTCTGATTACGCACCCACGACATGTGTTTGGATACATCAGCAGTGTCAGAGTGCTGTTTCTGTACACCTAAGACAGAGGCTGTTATGATAGATTTATACATATGAACACATTCTTTAGTCAGATCAGAGTTCAAAGATGAAACATACATAGTGTCTCTGAGTTCAGTTTGGTTTGAGGGCACCAGAAGGCCTGTGAATCCTTGTCTCTGCTAATGTTTGACCTCTGTTCTCCCAGACGATGAGTGACTTTGACTACCTGAAGCTGCTGGGCAAGGGGACGTTTGGTAAAGTGATCCTGGTGAAGGAGAAGGCCACAGGGATGTACTATGCCATGAAAATCCTGCGCAAAGAAGTCATCATTGCTAAAGTTAGTCCTGTCACATCACAGTAAAATCTTTCATTTGTGTAGTAGCAGAATTCTGAGCAATTAGTGTGGTGTTTGCACTCCAAGTACTGAGTGTGTGTGTGTGTGTGTGTGTGTGTGTGTGTGTGTGTGTGTGTGTGTGTGTGTGTGTGTGTGTGTGTGTGTGTCTTTAGGACGAGGTGGCACACACAGTCACAGAAAGCAGAGTTCTCCAAAATACGCGGCACCCTTTTCTAACGGTGGGTGACCGGTGCATCTATTGTCGTCTTAATTTCTGCTTTCCAAAAATGACTGAAGCATGTAATCAACATAACAGTCAGTCATTCAGCTTTCCTCTTTTGCAGACACTAAAATATGCATTTCAAACACACGACCGACTATGCTTCGTGATGGAGTATGCAAATGGAGGAGAAGTAAGTCTTCCTCTTTTACTTAGTGTTGTGTTGTTATTTCTTTGAATGATCTTTTGGAAGATAGTCAATTGCAGATGGGTCGAAACAACAAAAATATATGAAGCACACTACGATGCATTTTCTTCATTCCTGTTTCTAATTCTCCTGCAGCTCTTCTTTCATCTATCCCGGGACAGAGTATTCACAGAAGACAGGGCTCGATTCTACGGTGCAGAAATAGTGTCAGCACTGGAGTATCTTCATTCACGCAATGTCGTTTACAGGGACCTGAAGGTGGGATGATTTCTGGCTTTGACTGTATGACAGTAATATAGTCTAAATATGTGGGAGGGATATTTTTTTGTTTTTTTGTTTTTACCACAAGCTGATAAGGGAGTAGTTAGTTGATTGAGTCATTACTCCCTGCAGGCCCTTTGCTGCAACACATCGAGCATCTAAGTTTTGTGCAATGACACTGCTGACTGCAGAGCAAAATAGGGCAACAAATAAGAACTTACAAATGTACATGAAATATGCTATTTTAAATTATTTTCCCAGCATTGTTGTCAGCTGATTTGCCTCTAATTTGAATCTCTACCTGCACAGCTGGAGAACCTCATGTTAGACAAGGACGGCCACATAAAGATAACAGACTTTGGGCTGTGTAAAGAAGGGATCACAGACGGCGCCACCATGAAAACCTTCTGTGGAACCCCGGAGTACTTGGCACCAGAGGTAACTCAACGGTGGCTTTCACTGCCATGAGCATGTTGTCAGCAGGATGATGTAAAAAGGCAGTTGTTTGTTTGTTTGTTGTTGCTGTGGCGTTGTTGCTCTGCTGCTTTGGCTTCCACAAGAATAAAGATCTGGCAGAAAAAAAGAGGCATAAGAATATGTTAAATGTCTTGAATTGTATTCAGAGGTTGCTCTTTCATTTTTTTTTATAAGACTATATGTCCTGTGTGATAGATGATAAACAGTATTAATGGGATAAAAGGACCAGTCACAGTATTCAAAGTGGCCATTTTTTGTGATTGAAAACACGTTTACTGTGACATTTCTATCGTTTAATTTCTTTCTCAACACTTTTTATTTCTACCTCGTCAGGTACTGGAGGACAACGACTACGGTCGGGCAGTGGACTGGTGGGGATTGGGCGTGGTGATGTATGAGATGATGTGCGGTCGATTGCCTTTTTACAACCAGGACCATGAGCGCCTCTTTGAGCTTATCCTTATGGAGGAGATCCGCTTTCCCAAGAACCTCGCTCCCGAAGCCAAGGCCTTGCTGGCAGGCCTGCTTAAAAAAGATCCCAAACTGAGGTAATTTGGTCATTTGTGTCCAGCTGATGTTAGTTATGCCATCACAATAAGGACTACTTAATGATGATTATGACATAAAATTAGGGATAGTCGTTTTGTAACACTGGTGTCTTTTTTTTGTAGTGTTTTTATCTTTTTTTAAAAGGTTCAAAACACAGATAAACTTAATATTTTTTTGTAGTTAAAAATAACATGGCTTTGATTAAAGGTTTAACTCTATAGCACAATAGATACATTTCTTGAAGCTGCAGCAGTACAGCTGCTCTTGTTCCACTTGTTTAGTTTTCTGAATCTTCCACTGTGCTCAGGGGCACCACGTATTCAGCTATAAAAGGAGTAACCATGTTATTCAAGCCCATGTTCCTTCTTGATTTGTTTTGGCTCAGGATAAAGGCCATAAACAGGAACGTAATTAATTGTTGTTTTGACCAAGCTCCGTGTTTCTGGTAACAGTTAGAGAACTGCTAATATTAGCACATTAAGGACTGCCTACAGGCTTCCTAACACATTTATAAATGGTACGGAAATGAAAAATAAATGTATCTAGAAATGGGTAAATATAAGCCAGTGGAGACCAACATAACAAGTGCTTGTTGTGCCTGTCTAATGACTGTGTTTTGTACATTTATTTGTAGCCGGTGTGTGGGTAGTGATGATGATAGTGTTTTTGTTGTATTTACAGGCTCGGAGGTGGTCCAGACGATGCCAAAGAAGTGATGAGCCACAAGTTCTTCACCTCCATTAACTGGCAGGATGTCATTGACAAAAAGGTGAGATCAAAACAAACGATACGAAACTAGATGACCTGAATGTGAACTGACTGATTTCCTTCTTCTCCTCAGCTTATTCCACCCTTCAAGCCCCATGTAACATCAGAGACGGACACACGCTACTTTGACGATGAGTTCACAGCACAATCTATTACAATAACTCCTCCAGATAAATGTAAGTCAATTCTTTGTGTGGCAGCTTTTCTCTGTGCTCGGATTTGTTTTCTAAGCGGCTGTGAGCTTTTACGTCTGGTTTCATCTTTGTATTGTCTTCTTCTCTTCCTTCCAGATGACAGTTTAGACCCAGAGGATTCAGATCAGCGTACTCACTTCCCTCAGTTCTCGTACTCTGCCAGCATACGGGAATGATCCCTCAGACTTTTGAATGAGCAGGCAGGCTGACACATGATCACAATCCCACATACACACTTGCACTGCTGAGGAAATTTGAATGACACCAACAATAAAAAAAAAAAAAAAAAGAAGAAAAAAAGAAAAGGGAAAAAAAAAAAACGTGGCACAAGACACATTTTCATTCTGTCTTACACACACACACACATCCTGGCAAATTAGACAAGACACGGATCGTAGAGTAGAAAACGGACACACAGACCCTGAATGACTGACCTCAGCAGGTTGGTGTGGATAGACTGGCAGCTTTGTCTCTGTATGTCCTCTCAGGGCTGGCGTTAGACTTCCCTGCAGGACCTCTGCTGCAACACATCAGAGCCTTGACACTTTGAAAACCAGGTTATGCCAGCAAGTAACACCTCTTTACCAGCTGTTCCATGCTTCACACACAAATAAACACACACCAAATCAACCCACTCATGCACTGCATAAATCTACATGAGCATACTTGATAGAATTTTACAAAACAACAGTATAATCAAGATTAGGAAAAATGGCAACAATTTGGGGGGTAGGGAGACAAATTTTTATTTCATCACTTGTTACGGTTTTAAATGTAAAGCCATATTTCTGCATTTTTTTTTAACAAGTGCTCTTTCTGGAACTTGCTGTTACAAATCAAGAGTGGGACTTTCCTACAGTTGGGATGCGGACAATAAGGAAGAAGAGATGACCGAGGAGGGGTTGCCATTACTGTGTTTGCACTGCGCGTGCGTGCGTGCGTGTGTGTGTGTGCGTGCGTGTGTGCAAATGGACAAGCAGATGCGTGAACGTATGTGCATAGAGTGAAAGAGAATGTATAAACAAGCATTTTGTGTCTCAGCCATCCATTTGTGTCTGTTTTTATGTACTTTTTTTTTTTTTTAACTCTAAACTTTTGCTGGAATATCGACAGGAGAGGACACAACAGAGCACACTAAATAGGCTTTTTAAAAAACAAAAAAAAGGAAAAAAAAAGGGAACAGGCATGTAATTTATGATTGGCTGGCTTACTGCTAAGTTGACTGTTTGGATTACAAACTGGGATCTTGTGCATGGCTGTTACTTGTTTATCTTGAAGTGATGCAGCAGACAGGCTCTTAGCATCCAGGTGTCTGTATCCAAAACTTGTAGCTGGTTGGAGGTCTAAGTAAGATTTCGCTCAGGCCAGTCGCACTTAAATGTTGAAGCAGTAAGAACAGAAAGGAAGAGGAGATTAGAGACAAGGCATTTGACCACAGTTTTCCCCCAACCTGTCCACAGAGACCAATCTAGAGGACAACAGATATTCACTGTCCTCACTCCCTCAGTCTTTTCTTTTCAATCAGTAGCAATTTTCTGTTGTTTTTGTTTTTTTTAAGTTTATCTCTTAGGTGTCTGCCCGTATGAAAAGAATGAGCATTCACTCGTTGGTAAGAGGCCAAAGTTTGATTGACTTGTTAAACACTTCACATGATTCCACGTTTGATGTTTAGAGTTTTTGTGTTTTCTGAAATTCTGTGTTGAAGCACTTAAGAAAATCTGTGTCGCTGTACGTCTGGAGCAACAGTCTGCAGGCTTACAATCAGACTAAAAGCTGAGCGAGCTGTTTGACTGACCGCCCGCAAGAAAGGAGGAACTAATGGAAACGAGCCGAATCGTTGAGATGATAAAATCCTGAACGTGATATTGAAAAGTCCTCGAATTGATAAAATTGTTTTCCATAATGCTGGAAGAGGATGTTGGTTGTTCTTTGAGCTTCACTAAAGGAACATCAAAAGCATTTTTTTTTTGTATGTCATTGTTTTGTTTCTGTTTGATTTTTTTTTTCCATCCTTTTTTCCCATCTGTTTCTCAGACCTTTGAAGACACATTGTCTTGTTTAAGTATACATTATATAAGATATATATTAAACTTTTTTTTTAAACTGCTTTCTTTTAAGTTCTTCATTTCAAAGGGATCACACGAGGATTGCTTATGTAGCCGATGGTAATTAATTTGACTTGCGTTATCACATCAGACACATCAAAAACTGAATTTAATCATTTGACTAAGCATAAGCTTATATTGGAATAGCTTTATTGAATTGGCCTGGTGGGGGACTTAAGTTTGGTTAGTTTTGTAAACTAAAGAGATATTTGCCCCAGCAGTACTTGACTGAACTTACGTGTATAAATATTTTGTTAAAGTAATCGGCATTCTCGGGGATGTCCCTCGTGTCACATCTTTATTTCTTCAATTTTAAGTTTGTGTGAGTGATGGGGTGACTGCGAGTGAAAGTGGTGAAATGGACAGAGAATCAACAGGCCCCGGTTCCTGCAGATGATGATGATGTTGTGATTAAATGGCTTTGATTTACAGTTCACAACTCCAGCACCTCTTCTCACTGGCTCAGGCACAGCCACCATACTCTAGCCTAGCGTCCTGCTTTTTTGGGAACAGCAGGACCGGATATCAGAACCATTGCACTGATGGACTCCACTGTGGATTTGCCTTCATTGCTATCATGGCCATAAGGGGGTGCTGCTGGACTTCTTTTGATATTGGTTGTGAAGCCATACACTGAACCTCGCTGCTGGCCACGCTTTAAGCAATGCTTCACAGCTAAACATGCAAGTTAATACCCCTGACCTCTCCTGTAGGCTTACACGGGCACAACAAGTGCCTCTTTATTATTTTGTAAATACCAAAAAGAAGCTAGATGGGGAATGCAGCATCAGTAGAAGGGGAGGCCTGCAGCTTCGTAGTGTTTGATTTGCAGCTTTACTATGGTTACCTTGCTTCTTTGTATATCTGAATGTGATCAGCAGTCAGGAATGTCTTACCTGATGCCGGTATAACAGAGATTTTTTTTTCTCGGTTTTTTAATTTTTATGTTTCTGCTTGTTGCTATTAGTTGAGGCTCAGAGGGCAATGAAAAAGAATAAAAAAGCAATCTAAGGGGAGGACTTTGTCCTGGAAGACATTTCCAGCCCCCCTTTGCAAGATTTTACAATGTAACGGGTGATACCTGCTACAGTATGGTAGCTTATAACATTTTCAACTATAATGTGCCAGTAAATATTTTTACTGAAGAACTCTGTGTGTGTCTTTCATGAATTTTGTCACTGTATACCTGTACATGCAATCCATGTCCTGGATAATATTTCAGGGAGAAGGAGGGGCTTTCAACTAACAATATAAAACTAATTTTTACATTAATGTTACATAATTTGTGTCATTTATTGAGACAGAGTTCTATCCCCCCAGAAACACGTTAAAATAAGTTACTTTGCTTACATCTTCTTAGGGTGGCATAAAGTAGCCCGATTACTGAGAGCATATTCAAAGTGTTGGTATTTTTCAGTCTCACTCAAACGTAACGGTGGACAATACATTCACTTATTATTATTTATTTATTTTGTTGCGCAGAACTCTATTTATTTATCTGAATATCCACCGGAAGATCTAACCTGCCTACCTTGACACCGGTGACCCCGCCCCAATCAGTGTGGCTCCCCTCACTTTATTAGCGGCTCTTCTGGCTGCGGGCCGCTGCTCCAGGCCTCCGCCGACACCCGTGGATAAGTAGCTGCAGCGGCCGGGCATGAGAACTCTGTTTCCGGCTGTGACCATGGCCAGGACTGGGTTCTGCGACACCAAGCCTCTGCTGGACTTACACAAGAAGGTTTGCTCGGTGTGCTCCACAGACCCAGTCTTAATCATTTGTAGTATAATTCTCAAATCAGGTGGTGTCACTTGAGCAAATATGGGGTCCAAGTTCCGTTTCCTTCATTTTCCTCCCTTAACCCTTGTTGTATTTGTTAGTCTACATTCCTGAGATTGAAGGCAGTGAGCGTTTGAGCAATCTGATGGAGAAATGAAGACGGAAAAGTAATCTTTACCTCACTAATATTCCTTTATTGCACCGCCTCACAGCAAAATTATTATTTTTGAAAGCTTTGCTTACTTTACTCCCTTTTCTCAAACTGCAACTTTCTGTTAGAGTAATTGCATTCACCTGCCATGACCTTGATGGCCAGAAGTGAAACACTTTTTGAACAAGTAATTCAGTGGCTTTACTGTCAGCTGCTTGGTTTACAAACTCTACTGTACATACAACCAAAATTAAGGAGGGAGGCAAAAATGTGTAGGCATGCAAATTTAATGTCAGAATCACAAGTGTCTGTACCGTCTGTTATCCCCTCAGGCGGACGAAAGGCGTGCCCCACTAAGAACCTGGGCTAATGCCTCTGGGCCTATAGATCACTGGCAGCCTGTAGAAGCAGACGAGTCCAGGATGAACCTGGTCAAAATGGAACCGGAACGCAGATGGGTATGCTTTCTGTCCCGTCACCTTCACCCAAAACCTGCCATCTTTTTCCATCTAAGTCTTAACTGGTGACTAGGGGGTTACAGGAAATCTGTGAGGATGTAAAGGACCTCTCCTTTGGAGGAATACAAGTTTGGGTTAGAATTAGTGTTATTTTCCTTGTCATGAAACAGTTGTCACTTGAGGTGCATTTTGCACTGATGTAAGGCGTTCTCTGCAGGAAAGGAGGCTATCATTGCAAACCAGTGAAGGCATCATCATGGGGTTTCATGAGGACAGTAGGACATGGTCACCTGGTAAAGTAATTGGTATGTTTTCAAATATTAGAGACCCCCCCCCCCTAAAAAAAAAAAAGAACATAGTGCCAATATTTAGGGTGAGCAGTCCATAAAATCAAAATTTCACTGCTCATAAGAGGAGATATTAACTTTTTTTTTTTCTTTGTATCAACTTGTGCTCCTGTCCCACCCTGTGTGGCAGATGGGTGCGTAGAAGAGCCTGTGCTTCTTTACCCTCATGGCCTCCAGGGTCTTCCCAGCCTACAGGTGCTGGTTCCCAGCTTGTTGCGCCATGAAGTAGAGAAAGCACTAGAGAAACTAGACCTCATATGGGACCGGACATATGCCTGGGAGATGTTTTTGGACATGATGGTGAGATGCCACTAAACCTCTTCATGTCTTAATCTGAGTTAAACTTGTCCTTAAAGTGTGCCGTGTGCACATCTAACCATGAATTATTGCACTGTAGTCCTTTATTTACTGTGCATGTTATTTGTTTTCACCCTTTAGAGAACACAAACGCACAACTGTCTTCCCAATGCTGACCTCCCCAGGTATTTTACTGATGTCACTCGAGCTATTCTTGTGGACTGGCTCATTCAGGTTCATGTAAGTCTCTTTTTTTTTTTTTTTTTTTTTTTTTTTTTTTTTAAATGAATTCATTTTCAGTTAATCAAAGACAACATCTTTGTGTTGGGCTGTTTGTCAAACAGCAAAACAGGAAGTTGGATAATGGGCAAGGCCCACAGGACACTTGCGTCATTAAAAGTGAGGGATAATGTTGGATTACCCTGTACCCAATAAGCTATGGCCGTATACATATGTTTTCATGGGGGCTTAGAGTGCTATGCAAAAGTCTTGAGCCACCCCTCATTTCTTCCTATTTTGTTAGGAAAATGAGTTCAGGAAGTTATTTAAACATGTGTAAACATACAATTTAAGTCTTGCATATTTTTTTTCATAGATTTAATTAAAGAAATGGGACCAAATGTGGTTTTGTGACAGGCTGCTAGTACCAAAGTGCACAAAGATACAATTTTAAAATGGGTCCTTTGCTAAGTTTATGAGTAGACACAGTTTGGTGCCTTTTCTTTTGCTTGAGTAAAAGGTTGGTGTTAAATGGCTTGACAGAAACATTCCTCTGAAAATGATCAGGTATAAGGACTGGACTGAAAATGAGTGACAAAGCAGCCAATGTCCAATTAAAACACTTTGAAATACTTTCAAAAATCCTGGAGAACTACTGCTCAAGACTACTTTTATAAGATTAAAAGAAACTGACTCTTGGGAAGCTAAATATAAAGGAAGGGGGGGGGGGGACTCGAGGCTTTGCAGCTGTGCACTGCAGCTTTGTGGTTGAGTGCAGCTTGCAAGCATTAGCTGATAACCTGACGCTTCACCCTCAAGTCCACATATGGTCATGCCTGGCTTCAAGAAAGCCACAACATGACCAGAGCAACATGCAAAAAGCAAAACTCGGTGTTTCAGAACAGCAGTCCAAACGTCAGCGGTTGGCGTTACCGTGGCTACGTATGTAAATCTCGTATATACGGTCAGAATATCCTGTTATTTTCTGCCAGGAGATTATGCGCTTTCAAGATGAGACCCTCTATCTGGCCATACACCTCCTCAACTGCTCCCTGCGACTGATCAAGGTGACCACAGCCAACCTGCAGCTCCTTGGCATGGTTTGTCTCTTCATTGCTGCCAAGAAAGAAGAGTGTCTCCTCCCTGAGGTATGTTGCCTCAGCGCTCCACAGCTTTACAGATGCAGTATGTCAACTTATCCAAATAATCCTTGAGCATGTACTAGTGCATCTCAAATAACTTTGTAATTCATATCTATTTGATTACTGTGATTAATTGGCCAGCCAACTCATCTGACCTGAGCCCCATAGAGAATCTATGGGGTATTGTCAAGAGGAAGACGAGAAACACCCCACCCAAAAATGCAGATAACCTGACGCTGCTATCAGAGCAGCCTGGGCTTCAATAACACCTCAGCAGTGCCCCAAGCTGATCACTTCCATGTGACGCAGCATTGGTGCAGTAATTTGTGCTAAGGGAGCCCCATCCAAGTACTGAGTCTATAAATGAACCTCCTTTGCAGATGTTGGACACTTACATATTTAAAACTTTTTTTTTCAAAATATTCTTATAATTTGAGAAATCTCTCAAATTATAAGAAAATACAATGCGTTTGAAATATTCCACTTTGTGTAATGAATCATTATCTTTTGAGATGCACTAGTGTTTAATCTCGCAAGCAAAGGCACTTTTTTTTTTTTTCCCTAAAGATTTTTGATCTTGTGGTGATTGATCCAGGTGTCTGGACTCTGCTCCTTGATGGACCACACCTACACTAAGCATCAGCTTCTGCGAATGGAACGCAAAGTCCTCTCTGGCCTCAAGTTTGAGCTGTCCTATTCTCCACCTCTGCATTTCCTCCTCCTCTTCGCCTCCATTGCTCGCTGCAGTGCCATGGTAGATGCACATTACGTTTTGTGCACATTTGTCAGTAAGGTATAGAGTGTCATCCCATCCTGTCGTCTGTGGCATTAGGTGGCGTGGATGGCTCGTTATCTGCTGGAGCTGTCGCTCCTGGAGGGCCAGTGTGTGGTGTTTCTACCGGCTCAGCTGGCTGGAGCAGCCCTCTGCTTGGCCCGCCAAGTCCTGCAAGAGCCTCCGACACCAGAGGGGGAGGCTGCTTGGTGTTTGGTCTCCAGCATCCATGTTGGCAGGTGTGCAACACAATCATCCATTGCAAACCAATTAGTGACCACATTTACACCTACTGTATACAAAGCTTTGTTACTTAGTCTTTTGTTTTTGTTTTCTTGGTGGTCAGCATTCATCTCACCCACCGGTTTACTGTCTGTATGGTTTGTTTTTCAGTGAGGCTACTCTTATGAAGATCATGCATATTCTTGCCAGTGCTGCTACCAAGGCTCACACTCGAGAAACCTGTGCTACCTTTCTTAAATTTTCATGCCCAGAAACCATGCATGTCAGCAGACACCCAGGACTGAAAAATGCCTCCAGTCTACTGGGTGTATGCAGTTGACATATCTGATTTGAAACAACTTGATTATATACTTGGACTTCTTCAAAGAAGCATTCTAAGGTGCTGAACTAGTACAAACAAGTTACACTACACTAGTATAACTTGAGAACTGGATTCCTTTGAGGCAAAGCCTCTAGCCAAAGCAGTATCATCTTGGCTATGGATCCTGGAGAGTTGACAAGTAAATGGGTGAAGAACAAGTAAGATTTGTTGCCAGACATATAAACTGGCCAACTTTGTGGCACACCTGTTTTATGATCTTATTTTGCAGCTGATTTAAAAAAGAATAATTTGAACTGTATTGTTGTATCATTGTCTTGTCATTTGTGGAGAGGATGTGGTCTGTCTGTCAACTTATTTGACGAAGTTTTAATGTAAAAATAAAGTCTGCTGCTGAGTATTGACATTTGGCTGTTTGTTTTTGCAAAGCTCTATTCCACATGAAGTCCAGCAGCAGCATGATGGGGGTTTCTTTTCCATGGCACTGAAGTTATTAAACAAATATACATATACAAGGACATTCAAAGCTCTTCTTTGGGTGTTGGCTGCCTTTTGTTCTGTCAAGATGATCCCACACTAATTCAATAATGAGGTCTGGGCTCCGGGGAGGCCAATCATGACTCCACTATGTGCTTTTCTATCAGCTTTGCTTTTACTGCACTGGGAATGTATTATTAATATTCTGTAATATTCTGGGTTCATAATTCCATCAATTTTCACAAGATTTCCCCCATGAAGCCACACTAGATGGCCCAACTGAAGGGCCAGATGGATCTTTCAGGTCCTGTGTCAGGTCAGTGCTGGATAGTGATACAATCAATCTTGCAATCTCAGCTACAGTGCAGTGATGGACTTGCTGCTGCCTTCAGTGCCCAAATGGGTTTATTGGTGGCATTCACCTTTTAAAAGAATATATTTTTAAATTGAAGTAGGTCTAACTCAAAGTCTTACAGGCTGCAGATGGCTGCTCCTGTTCACACCTGCAAGCACACAAAGTGGCTCAGTCACTACACTGCTGGTAACTCTGGATCATGCATTGCTCACAAATCGTAAATAAACACATGTACATTTTCAAACTTTCAATAAACCAGTACTTTTCTGAATGACTTTTGCCCTACATCTGCCCTGCAAAACGAGTTCTCAGGCAGCACCATGATGCAATCAATTTCCGTGTGTCAGTGGTTTTTATTTTATTTTCCCTAAATTATTATTTTCGCACTTTCTTATATTTAATATTTATACCAAATGTGACCTTTCCCAAATACGTCTTTTGATGACCCTCTTGGTTTCCTGCACTAGCGCTGTCTTCCTGCAGCACGTGCTTCCTATGATTGGCTCTTGGAGTTGTCTCATGGACCAATGGGCGCTCAGCTGGCGGAGAGTGCTGGTTTTTATTGTGCCTGGTAGGTGGTCCAACAGGCGGCTGTGGGTTCACCTAAGGTAAAACGGGTAGACGCTTACCAGGCGCACGGTTAATTGTGTCACCGCTCCTCAGTGTTGTTCCTGCTCACAGGATCGAATGACAGCGTGTCGACACCGGTTATGTTTTGTTCACTTTTTCGGATCGCCGCTGTAAACTGCGACGTCAAGCTAAGAAAAATTTAGCCATCGTAATTTCAAAACAAAAGCGTCGCAGCTGACGCGCTTGGATAAACGTGTTGGTAAGTACCGACTGAAGAGTGTATAGTAAATAAGCAGCTATTTATTGCTCCGAGTACTGTAGAAGAATGGTTGGTATATTCACAGAACTGTTTTTTTTTTAGTCTATGCTTTTAGCGGTGTGTTTTATTTTGAAATGAATCGGATATACTATACAACTCGGCCAGTTTGACGGATGTTTCTTAATTTCAAACCATTTTAACTCTACTTTTGTGAAACAGCAAATTTGACAAAGTCCGTCAAATAAATTATTTCTGCTGCATAGTGGATGCACAACTGCAACATGGCACCTACTGGTAAACTTCAGCTTTTATCGGCGGCGTAAAAAGGAAGCGAAGGGAGAAACTAGACCTTTGTATGTAAAACAGCCAATTATACCCTACTGAGGTTTTTACGATTAGCTGATGTGAACAGCTAAATCTATGCACAACGTTTAATTTCGACCGACGTGGATACTATGTGGGTTTTTTTTGTGTGTGTGTGTGTGAGAGAGAGAGGAAGTGTATGTAAGCAGAGGGCCGGACTTAAAGTTGAGTGTTACATAACCGGGGGGTGGGGGTGAGGGGTGGAGGTGCTGCTTTTCAGCTGACAGTGAGCTGTGGTGCCTTCACGGAACCGCTCCGAAAATATCAACACTGATAATCTGATCAGTCGAGCTCACTCCATTGGTAGGATAATATCTTCAAATTCTCAAAGATGAGCGAAGCCTTTAACCCTTAGATACACGAGTGGCTGGACTCTACGCTTTTCCATAAGTGGGTCAAAAATGACCCAGGTGAGAATCAGTGTGGTTTTTTTTATGCCACTTTTGTCATTTTGCTTAAGAATAATCAGTTGTATTATATTTTCAACCACACAAAAATGACTTCATGTTTGAAATACTTTTTACTTTTTCATTTTTTAACATTTTGAAAAGTGGGGGGGAAAATTACACAACAGCGATCAAACAATGTCAACACCCATTTTGTGTGTGTGTGTGTGTGTGTGTGTGTGTGTGTGTGTGTGTGTGTGTGTGTGTGAGAGAGAGACAGTGTGAGTTCCTCTCTCTTTTCACTGTACGCAGTTGTGACAAACTGCTTGTTTCTGGCTGTGATCACTGCACACAGGTACTTTGCATTTCCCACACTGACTGCTGACTTCATGGTCTGTTACTTGGGCAGATCTGACGCACCTTTCTCTTTGGTTGGCCCTGTCTGCTTTTTCCCTTCAGCTGAGTTGTGCCTTTTGTCACCCCAGATCTTCCCATAGTTTCGGTGATTGGGGTTTGCAGTTGGAGGCAGCCTTCCAGTCGACTTCTCGTGTTTTGAAATTTGATGATAGACAATAAGAAACACATTCTTTCACACAAGAGTCATCATTGACACACACACACAGAGACACACACACATTTTTCTGAGGTGTAAAATGAAGATAATACGTGCATGTATCAGTTCTTGCTGTGAAAATAATCATCTCAAGGGGGTGACACCCCGTGTGGTCCACAACACATATATATTCCTGACAGTCACAGCTGTTAAGAATCAAAGGTCCCCATGAAATCCCATAGGAAATGAATGCAACTCATTTTTGACCCACCTATGGAAGCTTGGGGTAGTAATACAAAACCGACAATTTTGTCAAATGTATAAAAGGTAAATTAAAAAGTTTAAATGGCAGGATAACAATAACGTGTTTTTCGAGGAGTAGCAGGAATATGAAATGATAACTTTTCATTACGAAGACATTGCATGAAAACAACTTCACTGGGTCATTTTTGACCCACTTGTGCATCTAAGGGTTAAAGTTAAAATGCCAGTCCTTCCACTGCACAACCGTACATGTTGCAGCAGTTAAATCCTTATCACCGCCAACCATCTTTGAGACACAGTAGAGAGCACAGAGGGATATTGTCAGATTATAACTACAGTTTGTGGGAGTTCTCTGTGCATCATAGCTTAATTGTGAGTCATTTTAGTATTTCCATTAGAGCCTGAGCAATGGTTGGGCAATTGGATCATTTCAGCTTCAGGATCGGCGTCTGTGTCGTACAGTATGAACTAATTGGAACACTTGTTTCGTCCTTTCCTTTCCTGTTTGTTTTACAGAACATAATGCAGAAAAAGATGCTTGGGGTAATTTAGAAATGGCATCAGCACATAGTTTCTCCAGGTGAGTGGCTGTCTACAGCACATGTAGCAGAGTACACATCACAGCTGAGCAGACAGTGGAGTGGGGTCAAGCAGGTAAGCTGCAAACTTTTTGAAAGTTTGTGAAATGTATTGTTGGAAAGTTAGAAAACCAGGAGCCTGTTGATTTAATATAGCTATATGTATTTGAGTGCATACACATGGTACAGTTGAGTCCTAATTAAATAACAAAATCTATGCAGATATGCAGCGGGGGAAATAATTATTTGATCCCCTGCTGAATTTGTAAGTTTGCTCGCTCACAAGGAAATGAACAGTATTTGAGTATGTAAATATTTGATCCCCTCCAGACAGAACTCTGGCTCCCATAGTGTGTGTGTGTGTGTGTGTTTGTTTTCTGGATTTTTGGTGAACATTCTGTCTCTCTCCATTAATTAAACTACCATCAAAGTTATAGACTGTTCATCTCTTTGTGAACAAACTTCAAACACATTTGTTTATTTATTTGGTAAAGGCCCCTCCACCGGCATTTCTCACAGGCCGTTGGGAGAAACAAATGTCTGTTGTGCCATAGTGCTCTAGTGATGGTTGGTTGTTTGTTTGTTTGTTTGTTTGTTTTTTCCTTTGCAGGCTAACCCCAAAGGCATTGGGCTTTCTACAGTTAGGGCCACAATTTGCTGGAAAGAGACATTTTTTTTGTAATTTTGCCTCCGGGCACCACCACAATGGATTATAAATCTGAAGTGCAGGCTGTCAAGGTGTCTCACAAAGATTTTGCATTTACTATTTAGGAATTACAGCTATTTTTATATAGAATCACCCATTTCAGAGGCTTAAATGTATAACAAATGATTTTAAATTTAAAAAAAAGTTTTTAATACTTGATGAAATAGCTTTGCACTCTGCCTGACCTCACCAAATGCTGTTTCCTCCCTTAAGATGCTATACCAGGCCGTTACTGCAGCTGCTTTCAGCCACTGCTTGCTTGTGAGTCTGTCTTGCTTTCAGTTTTGTATTTAATGGAAAAAGTATGCTTTGTTGGGCTGAGGTCAGGTGACAGACTTGGCTGTTGAAGAATATCTAATTTCTTTGCCTTTAGAAACTCTTGGGCTGCTTTTGCAGTGTGCTTTAGGCCAATTTTCATTTACACTGCAGTGCTGTCGCACGTTTTGCAGCATTTGGTTGAATCTGAGCAGCGAGTACAGCCTTGTGCACTTCACAATTCATGGTGCTACTTCCATCGGCAGTCGCATCATCAATAAACACTAATGGTCCGGTTCCATTGGCAGCCATACGTGCCAATGTCATCATTACATTATCTCCACCGTGTTTGACAGATGATGGTATGTTTCGGATCATGAGCTGTCTTTCCTTCTCCATACTTTTCTCAACAGACCTGTTCTGGTCCAATATGGCCTTCATGTTCTTGAATGTAAACGGTGTTTTGCACCTTGTTGTAAGCCGTCTCTATTTCCATTCTTGAAGGCGTCTCTTGATCAAAGACCTTGACGATGGCACACCTGCCTCCTTGAAATTCAACAGTTCTTGACTTGGTGAGATGCTGTGAAGTTGTTTTCTTAAGCAGGGAAATTCTGTCATCATCTATTTTAGTCCTTTTCTTTTGGCCTTTTGGTGTTGCTGAGCTGACCAACGTGTTTATCCTTTTTAAGAATGTTCCAGATTGTTGATTTAGCCACTCCTAAAGTTTTTGCTGTCTCTCGGTTTGTTTCTAACCCCCGGCCTGACTGGCATCAGTGCCTCTTTGGACCTCACTGAGAATTTCAGTGAAAAGATATCGAATGCATTCAACTCTTATGATTAAGGCCAGATCTTTTATCTGTATAAGGTCTCATGAAAAAGGGGGGGGGACAAAACAACAATCTTGTCTAATTACTAAAAATAGGGGCCTGTGTATAAAAATGACTGTAATTCCTAAACAGTTAATACAGTATTTTTGTTAAACAACTTGAAATAAAAGTAGTCTGTGCTTTAAAATCCACTGTGGTGATTTACAACATTTGCAAAAAATGTGTCCTTATCAACAAACCAAAACAAAGTCTAGCCAACTGTACATGGTGTAATGGAGTACTAAATACACAACAAGACCTGGAATATGATATGGTACTTAATAAGCCGCTATCCTACTGTGTTTTAGTAAGTGATTTGAGTACCATCTATTCAACTCTAGTTATTATTACTGTTTTAATGATGTGTCAAGTAAAACCGAGTGTTACATTTTAAAAATTAAACAAAACAAAGACCATCTTATAGCATGAAGTATGAGGATATTTTCTGCATGGTAAACCTGTTTAGGCCACAGTTAACATGGAGGTGATCTAAATATCTTGACAGGGTCCATTATGCCAAAGGAACAGCCTTCGTTGGATGAGCACAGCCCTCGCTCTACACTCAGCAAGAATGCTAAAGATAAGAGCAACAATACTGCTCTGCTGGCAATACGTGACACTAAAGGCACAGATGAGTCCAGCAGACGGGGCTCCCACTGCAGCTCAGAAAAGGACTCCGGCTTCTCTGGTGAGTTCAAGTAAACACCAAACATAACCAGTTGGTAACAATGGCATGCTTTATTTTGATAGCACTTCTATATTATGTACAAGTCAGTGCAGGCATTGGCATGTTCATTTCAGCCATGCATGCATAATGGCTTAAACACCTCCACCTCGTGTCACAAGAAGTTCAACTATTCCCTTGAACTCTGCCCTCAGCTGTTAGCATTTCTTAGCTCTCCCTCTTCTAACTTTCCTGCAGATGGTTCAGACTGGCAGCAGGCAGATGTGGAGGACCAGCAGAGAAACAAAAGCCAGTCCAGAGCCAGTGAACGTGTAGAAACATCACAAAACCAAGAGCATGTGCAAAGGAAGTCTGGGAGTCCTCCTGTGATGCCGGAAGGTCATCACCAGCCACCCACCTACATCAAGGACATGATGCATAAGCAGGTAAAGAGGTGAAGCTGTAGACACTGAGGTGAAGAATGGGATACACACTGTTCCCAACAAATGAACTGTGTACCTCCTCTTCTGATGCTGCTTACTGATGCTGCTCAGTGGGTCATTGTTTTCTCAGTGTGTTGTATTTATTGTCTTCTTTCTTTCTTTTTTTTGTTGTTCCAGCAGCCAGGTGAGATCAGGAAAAGAGGTCAGCTTCTCTGGAAAAACTGCATCAAAGGCACCAGCCATTCTGGTTCTCCCCAGATGATCCTTTTCCAGCAGCCCGGCTTGTTGCCTGCTACCTTCCAGCTTCCAAAGCCCTCGTCCCGAAAGTTTAATGCTGCGGGACAGAAAATACCTGGTTCCTACTTACCCATTCTGAACTCCTACCCACGCATAGCACCACATCCCAGCAAGAAGCCACCTGATAAATTTTCATCGATCCACGAATCCCAGAATCTCAACAAAAGAGCATGCACGGAACAAAAGAGTAATGACCCAGCTGTGACCAGGGCTCTGCCAGAGCGACACCTTCATAAACAGCCTAAGTTGGCAGTCTCACCTGCTGGCGTGCCATGTTCTTCTCCACCCAGAGATAGATTATCTGCCTCTAGTCCCACCACTGCTTCCATGAGCCAGAGGTCTCCATCTGAGTCCAGTCAGGACACCAGCTACTCCTTATTCACAACCAGTTCGGCTGGACTTCACAAACACGCCACTGCTAGTATTCGCCACCGCCGTTTCCTCAACACAGTAAAAATCCTCAGACAGTCAGGTCTGTTGGACATTACGCTGCGCACAAAGGAGCTGACGCGTCAAAGCAACGCCACAGAGCAGGACCTTACCCAGCTGCGGCAGCACACGGAGCTGCTCTGCCAGGCTGCCAGCAACCCCAGCCTCAGCCTGAACGGTATCACTGTTTGGGAACATCTCTATCGAGCTATGGCCGAGTCTGGCGGCTATCCCAACCTTAAAATCCTGCAGAATTTTCAAACCTCTTCTTGGCCAGGTTCTGCCAGTCCACCAGGAAGTATTTCCAAAGGTGACACCAACAGGCCGCAAGCTACTGAAAGCTCGCAAGTGCTACCAGTTTGCCTTTTCAGCACCGTACCGGAGCAGAACCGTGGTGCACAACAGCAGCCTCAGTCAAAACAAGACAGGAAGCTCAAGGCCGGTGAGACATCCTCAGACAGAGTCAGCTTTACACCTCCTGATAGCTCTACTGCTTAGCCCAGTCTGCAGTGCCTTTTTGAAGGGTGAGGTTTTAGTTGTGGACAGTTAGTTTTGATAATTTAAACCCAGTGTTACAAGAGACAGAATATTTCCACAGGTCCATGGAGCGCCAGCAATGACCCAGCTTTAGTACTAACTGTATGTGTTACAGCTTTCAGACATTATACAGCTGGTCCTTAATTAATGCACTTAAGTGCAGTTATAACCAGAGTCACCATCTGATGACAGACGATGGTACGATATCTGCTTAAGACACACTTAAAGGATTATGAGAAAATAAAGTGTTTCCCAAGGAGAGTGGGGACTGCACTTCATGCAGTAAGTATTAAGTTTGGTTGGTTGTGTTTGTTGTGTCAAACCAACCACATTCAGGGACAGACGAATAAATACCGGTTCTTTTGATATATCGCTTGTATCAGGGTGATTATTATATGTGCCTTTAAAAGCACAGCTGAAGCTAAAGGCTCACAAAATCTAAACTGCACAACACTACACTGGACAATTGGATTTCTGTCCAATTTCTTTTCCACAAAGCCTTACAGACTTTTTTTTTTTAATTTTTTTTAAACAGGGGCACTTCACCATCACAGGCTATCATGATGTTCATGCTGTTGTTGTTGATCATTACATTTATTTTATTTTTTTCATTTTTACAATCGCAGCACACATTTCATGAAAACGGAGGCAATTCCACCACAAGCTGTATGTATCCACTCACACCACACTCTTTCATATAGCAGCTTTATTTTTACTTTTATCTTTTCATCTCATTTTATCTTTTCTTTGTTTTTGTTTTGTTTTTTTGGATCAAGCAACTTCTTGATGGTTTAAAATGGTCATTTGTTTTGCTCATAGATGGAAAACGGTTTGCTTTATAGGTTTGAAAGTTCGACAGTGTTTGGTATAAACGTATGCCAACTGAGTGGCTATGTGCAAGATTATTCTCCTTCGTGCATATGAACACATTTCTGAAACTTAAAGTAGTTTTTACTATAAATTTTTCATAATTAAGCTATTTAAATAAAAGCAATATGTGAAAAATAGTCTTTTCGTGGTGAGTCTCATATTATTGTGTTTTTGTGCCACATGTTTACTTAACCTTGAATTAATCGAGCTGCTGCCATGGAAACTGACAGGGTGCTGCATGTAGAAGACGTGCAGCACGGTCTCTGGGTCCTGAATGCCAGGGAAGTAGTTTCCTTTCCAGTGTATTTGCTGGATTTTGGGGTCTTTTCTGCACTGTGTCCTTTAATAATGGATCAAAATACAGATCTTTCATACTTTCTGCAAAAACATATTTTCCCATTTCATTTATTTTACTGCACTAGGGTCAAAGCACTGTTCCAGAACAAGATGTGATTTTTAGACTTCATTCACAGCATATGCCCTCCCCTCTCTCAAAGTATAAAAAGAGAAGATGGTCTGCATATTTTACTTACTTAACCCATCATGTACAAGTAATATGAAAAAAGATATTTGCTGTCTTACTATAATAGACAAAGTCTGTCTGTGTGTGTTATTGTGTTTCTTCGGCTGCCAGCTCTTCTTACACAAGCAGGAGTTGAGCAACCAAACTTGGCACACAGTTGTGTCTTAGGCCCCTGGAGGTTCTTATCTACATAAGATATGATGCCAACATGTTCCCTAGCAACTACACGAGAGTTTTTGTCATTGCACTCAGTAAACTAAAAGTATTTGTCGTCTTTATATTGTGCAATTACACTTTCTCTTGAACTGAAATATTATTTCAATAAGGAGAGATCATTAGGAGAAATTGAACATGATTTATTGATAAATACAATTTGCTGTTTGGCGATTAGACTCTGATGCCCCTTGAAGCATAAGGGAATCCCATTAGCGATAGGAATTAGGGCAGGACCCCCAGAGTCTCTAGACCCTGGTGGATGTGGTGGAGACCAAGATGGAGGTTTGGAAGTTCTTGGGTAGAGGAGACTGGAAGGAGGTGGATTGCACAAACTGAAAGGAAGGATGACAGATGAGCAGTGATATTTAAAGCATGCTGAGCGGTGGCTGATTAGCTTAAGGAAGGCGGGCAGAAAGATGATTGGACTAGAAGTGATGAAGTCGGCATTGAGTTTGACAGCGTGGGAAAGTGGGAGAGATGTAAAATAGAAAAGCAGCCAAACACCTGGGGAAGTACAAGCATTTGATCTACCCTTACAATCATTTCCAAAGAAATACATTTACATCCCACTCGCCCTGTGGGCGGTCTTTGTCCTCCTACAAGCTCAGGTCCTCTACCAGAAGCCTGCGAGCCTGAGGGTCCTGCGCAGTATCAGCTGTTCCTAGGACTGCGCTCTTCTGGACAAAGATCTTGGATGTTGTTCCTGGAATCTATTGGAGCCACTCTCCCAGTTTGGTGGTCACTGCCCCCAGTGTTCCAATTGTCACGGGGACCACTGTTACCTTCACCTTCCACATCCTCTATTTCTTCTCTCAGCCCTTGGTATTTCTCACATTTCTCGTGTTCCTTCTGCCTGATGTTACTACATCTATCTATCTAATATGAGAGATAGAAATAGAGATCCTTTTAAATAGCTGTTGCATGCTGCAGCATAAATTTAAATTCTTTCTAGGATCTGCACCCTTGGGCCTTCATATTCTGTAGATTTCTTGCTCTAAAGGCTTTATATAAAATTAAATCAATCAATCAGCTCTTTGTATTTTAACAATCATCTCAACATGACTGTTGGTGGGAGCCATTAAAACCATCTTCAAACCTCTGCAATCCAGGTTTGCAGACATTTGTTTATGCACAGCTTTATTACGGTCCCACCACAGCATTTCAGCTGGGTTGATGTCTGGACTTTGGAACATTGCCACACCTTGATTCTTTTCTTTTTTCAGTCATTCTGTGGTAGATTTGCTGCTGTGCTTGGGACTATTGTCCTGTTGCTTGGACCAGTTTGAGCCAAGCTTTAGCTGTCAGACAGATGGCTTCACATTTGACTCTAGAATACTTTGGTATCAGGAGTAGTTCCTGGTCAGCTCAGTAACTGCAAAGTGCCCGGGTACTGTGGCACTTAGTGGTTTAGAAAACTGAAATATAGCATAGACACTGGTCAGTGGTAGTTAACTGTATTTCTGCATTGCAAAATAGAGTGAGGTTGGCTAATAGCAATAAGAAGGAAAGCTTTGGTTCATTTCCACAACACATGGAGTGATATGTTTCTTAGCAGGTTCAGTGCCCACAATCGCTATGATGCAGCTAAAATGTGCAAAGAAGATTATAAAATAAGAAAAAACTGAAAGCAGAGAAAGTGCGATCACATCCAGCTCCAAATCTTTGTTATGCAGATTTCAGGACCAGATGACCTTTTACTTCAGTTGGGTGTGACGTTCTCCAGAAGTTCCCCTGTGATGGACTGCAGTTCAGTTTCTCTCCTTTGGTTCTCTAAGTTTTTAAGGTTAGGCTGGCACAGGTGACGGAAACGCTACAAAATGGAGGAAATATTCACAAGCGGGTTAGGGACAGTCTATTTTTAAAAGTTTTATTACAATTCTGAAAAACTAGAACATATCTAGTTGGGGATGCGAGTAAGAATAGGAAGCTACAGTTAGTTGGATTGCTGCATATTATAGCATCGTGTTAAAAATTACCCAGTAGACATGAAAGCTGTACGTTTTTATTTAACAATATATATTTAATTTTTAATCACAGTCATCCCACCTGACTTAGCGTCCCAGTCCCAGCGCCCAGCTTAAACAGGGCCAATCCTGGCACAAGCAGGATGGAGGAGAGGGCCAGTACCCACCCCAGCACATATGCCCAGGATGGGTAGACGTACCACCGATTAAAAGTCAGAGGCTGGTACTCAATTAAAGAACATATAAAAGAGCCCTGAGAAAACAAAAGGAGACAGTTTAGTAAGTGGAAACTTGAGTGTGGCCATGTTGTCTATCTTAATGTCTGTAGCTGTTTGAATTCTGATCCCAACACTTAAAGCCCAACTCACCAGTGAGACCAGCGGTGTGAGGTAGAGCCAGCAGATTTTAAAGAAGAAGTTGGCCCGTACGCCTGTCATGTCCTTTATTATGTCGTACAACCGATCCGCCCCTTGATGGGAGAAGAGATCAGATAAACAGTATGCAATGACCACACTTGGTGTCATTGGAACTGACACGTGAAGGTCAGTTAACAGCCAAGAGGAGTCGTACTCAGTCCTGTAATAACGGCATTATAATGGCTTCACAAGTGTCCACAAAGATCGTTCCTAAATCTGAGAAAATGTCCTTGATTATGCCATTACAGTGATGCCATTAGTTTTCCTGGTGACAGTCAGAGACAGCAGGTAGTTTCCTGGAAAGCATTAAGATATCAAAGGAACAGCATACCTACCGAATACCCAGCCCAGGGCCAGGGCTTCAAACACACAGAGAAAGAGGATGCAGGCTCCGTTACAAGCGTAGTAGTCAAACAACTGGAACACAAACATCCCTCCCTAGAGACAATGACACACATACTTTTTTTTCACATGCATTGATTTTTTTTCTCATCGAAATCAGAAAATGAATTGATACTAGAATGGCCCGAGGTGCTTTTTCACAGTCTTAAAGTTTTGTTCAGATTGGCCCACCTCTTAAGGAGGAAATAGGATACAGACACATATACATATAAATGCTGCAACCGTTATACTAAAATATGGTTTAATATTTCCTTTCAGACCCACAAACACATTTCTCAAACCACTTTTGGCAGTGATACATTACACACAGACCTCAGTGATCATAACAAGCTGAGAGAAGAAGCATATGATGCAGAAGAGCAAGAGAAAAATCTCCCTTCGACCTGCCCTGCGCATCACTTTGGGAAACATATCTGTGACAGACGTCATCACCACCTCCATGGCAACAAACTGTTCAGAGAACGGACAAAACACACAGAGTACATTTAAAAGCATCGGCGCAGTGCAGCTCTAAAGAGAGTTCATCAACATGCTTGTCTTACTTGTGTATCCAGACCCAAGAGAATGAGCATAACAAAGAAACAGATGGACCACAGTTGAGGCAGGGGCATCATGGCTACAGCCTGAGGATATGCAATGAACGCCAGGCCTGGACCTGAAACACAACCAAATGATGCTAGACAGCAGGAATGCACAGCTTTGTCAGCCACTTGTGCCTGCTCATATCAGCTTAGGGATAAATCAAGTGTTACTGTGCTGCTCATGTGTTTGACTGTCCACAAGATGGCACCAAAGCAGGCATCACAACACAGCCTGCCCGCTGGAACCCGAAGGATGCTGAACATGGTTTCTGCCACTGAAAAAAAAACATTTTTTTCCGGGCAAAATTTCAAGATAGGTATCTCAAAAGTTTGGCTTACTGACTCGCACTTCTGTGTTGAAATTTTGAGATACCTATCCCAAAATTTTGACATAATAATCTGAAAATTTGACTTATGGATGGCAAAAACATTGTTTTCAGTGGCTGAAACAAGCTTCCATAGATTAGTTATAAGCCCACTACTGAAAAATCTAACCAATAGGTCAGCCGATCACTTTATGAGGCACTCCATAATTTAAAATCTTCCTCCTTCGCAAGTGTAGACAAAGATCATTTCTAAAATTTTTACATTGTAAAGTTATGTAACACTGGTTCCAGGAGGATGGGGTTGCATGTTTGTGATATATATACCTGACTCGGCCACTTCTTCAATGGGAACGCCTTGCTCATGAGCCATGAATCCCAGCACTGAGAACACAGCAAAACCAGCTACAATGCTGGTAGCACTGTTCAGCAAACACAGCATCAGGCAGTCACTGCAAAGCACAAAACAAAGTGCAAACTCTGTGAAGTCACTGCATGCAGCAATATGAGGATTTTAAAGTTTTAGTAAACCAAAGTTAAAGTAAACCAAAGTTAAGCTCATTCACTCATTCACCAGTGCGTACTTATAGCAGTTGTTGTTGTATTTGTTGTAGCTTCCCAGCACGGTTAGGGAGCCCACGCCGATACTGTACGAGAAGAAGATTTGAGCCCCAGCCTCCATCCACACCTGTTCCAACAAAGCAACAGTATTGCACTTGCCCACCTGCACTCTACACTGTCATATGCTTGAGCTTGTACCTGAGGGTCTCTTAGTCGGGAGGGTTCAGGCAGAAGATAAAACTTCACTCCTTCTAATGCACCAGGAAGCGAGAGGCCACGAATCAAAAGAATTAACAACATCACATAGGGGAAGGTAGCAGTGAAATATACCACCTGTGGGGAAAAAAGGAATGGTTTAGGGCATTTAAAACTTTACTGCATATGTAATACGTATATGTACTTGTACTGTATTTAGCGCTATTCACTGCAGCCTGTACACATACCTTTCCTGTAGATCGGACCCCTTTCCAGATACAAAAGTAGCAGATGACCCACATAACCATTAGGCACAACAACATCTCCCACTGGATACTGCCTATTTCCTCAATGCCCCCCGAGATCGCCAACACTCGTCGTCTAGAAGTAAAAGA
The DNA here is from genome assembly GCA_034780415.1 of Cichlasoma orientale. Lineage (NCBI taxonomy): Eukaryota > Metazoa > Chordata > Actinopteri > Cichliformes > Cichlidae > Cichlasoma > Cichlasoma orientale. The sequence goes on from JAVDPK010002446.1 coordinate 181,849, forward strand.
GATGCAAAAAGTACAAAATGTTTAATTGAGCTTTAAATAAGTTGGGATAATTGGGATGTGGAGAATGGTCTGCAGGCTTTTTCAGTCCATCTACATAAACATACTCCCAAAATTCTGTGGCTGCAGAAGTTGAGTTAGTCTGATTGGTCCAGTGGATGGTGTCATTTTTTGATGAAAAGTCTACACAGTCATCTAAAAGGATTGTGGGAAAAGTGGCAAGACAATAGTTTAATAATGTAACAGTCATGGCAGCTTGTTATTGAGGGAAAAAAATACTTATTGACAAAGATGGAAAACCTATAAAAGTACCATAAATCACAAAAATATTTGCATGCTTACAATCTTTGCATTTTACCTGTGTTCCAGTAGTTGTTGCAGGAGGCCCAGGGGAGCTGAGAGCTGAAGGAGAACACAAAGTAGAGCAAAGCCCAGGACAGAATAATGATGTAGGTCATACAGCTGTAGAAGAGGATCAGCTGTCCACCATAGCCAATCCCTGAAAGGCCATATTTACAGGCAAACATTACAAAAAGGTTAGTAAAATGGCTTTACCCTTAGGTTATGACTGAGTATAAAAAACATGCTAATAAAAAATGTTAAAAGATAATTAAAATACCATTAGAAAACAGGTTTTACACAATTTACTCAAAACAGAAACAAAATACACCCACCAGACACTTTATTGGGTAAAATGAAACTAGTACTGTGTTGGACTCTCTTTTGCCTTCAGAATCATCCAGGTCTTTATGTCTTTAAGACATTCCTGCAGTTTAACTAATTGATTTGGATCATCTGGCTTCATGGACAGATAAAGCTGGGTATCATCTGCATAACACTGAAAATGTATGCAATGCTTTCTAACAATACTGCCTAAGGGAAGCATGTATAATGTAAACAGAACTGGTTCTGGCACAGAATCTTGTGGAACTCCATAATTAACCTTAGTGCATGAAGAAGACTCCCCATTTACATGAACAAATTGCAGTCTATTAGATAAATATGATTCGAACCACTGCAGTGCAGTACCCTTAATACCTATGGCATGCTCTAATATCTGTAATAAAATATTATAGTCAACAGTATTAAAAGCTGCACTGAGGTCTAGCAGGACAAGCACAGAGATGAGTCCACTGTATGAGGCCATAAGAAGATCCTTTTTAACCTTCACTAGTATGAATTCTGAAACCTGACTGAAACTCTGAAACTGAAACTGACACAGATAAACCATTCCTCTGGAGACGATCTACTCATGTAAGATTTTTTTGAGAGAAAAGGAAGGTTGGAGACTGGCCTATAATTAGCTAAGACACCTGGGTCAACTGATGATTTTTAAAGTAATGGTTTAATTACTGCCACCTTAAAAGCCTGTGTTACATAGCCAACTAATAAAGATAGACTGATCCAATTTAACATTGAAGCATTAATTAATGGTAGGGCTTCTTTGAGCATTCTTGTAGGAATGGGGTTAAATAGACATGTTGATGGCTTGGAGGTAGAAGAAGTAACTACTTAAGTTAAATAGTGAAATATAGTGAAATAGTGAAATATCTGGAAGTCTCTAATCTGGTATTATGGCTGAGAGTGTAGTTTGCAGCTAATGCTAGTTAGCTTCCTACCTATGTATATTGGCTAATTAGTACCAGGTATATTACAAACAATGTGACTGATCAAAACTGAAGCACAGACTTCTTGAATGTTCTGTTAGCACAGTTAAAGTAATGTAATTCTAACAGCCATGTACTGTCACTGGCCACAATCTTACACAGCTTTAAAGCCCAATTTTTCAGGCTGCTGGCATGTTATTGCTACTTAAAATTAAGTGAGTCCAATACCACCCAGATTCATTAGCTAATGTTAAGTGAGGAATTTAATTGTGGGGTAGCCCAGAGCCCTTTATTCATTTACTAAAATAAGTGTTGTTAACATCATTGTACCCATTACCAGGGTAGCTGTCTGGAGTAAATGATAAATAAATAAGTTTAAGTAAACGACACATTTTAGAGCTGACCAACGTTAATTGCACCCTAACATGAAATAAAAATTTCTAGTAAAATATTTCTAGTTTGAACATTGTTGGAAAATGTTTAAGATGATGTACACAATTGAACGAAATATACAATATTAGTCTAATAACTTTTAGAAATGTTAATGCATATATATTACATCTTACTCAGTTAAGACTGAATAGTAGCAAATCACTGACAATTGCAAAACAAAATGTTGTCAGTTATGTTTGTTCTCAATTAAGGCATGCACTCTTAGGTTCAGTGTTGTAATGGATTTAGCTTTAACTACTTGTTAACTTGTTAACTACAGTTTGAGCCACAGTTGTACAACACTGTGACTCACAGCAGATACTTGTAGAGGTGCATGATGTTTTCTTGTTATTATAAAGTCCTTAACAATATACCTTCTGCTAGTGGGCATAGCTTCCTCCAGCAGGTAATGCCTCCCTCCTGCGTGTACTGTCCCACAGTTGTCTCCAGCAGGAACAGGGGTACGCCACAGGTTACCACAAATACCATATATGGTACCAGGAATGCACCTAAATTTGCAACATACACAACAAACATACCTGCTGTGGAGTTTCTGGGTAACAAGCACACTCTAAAATAATGGATGAAATAATGGATCTAGTATACGGTTTACAGTCAACAAAATCCTACAACATTAACACAACTTTTGTGCAATGAATTTAATATAAATGTATTAAGTAAATTAAATATAGGCGTTAGGAGTGTAGTGAGCTTCTGCTTTGCTTACCTCCTCCATTTTTGTAACAGAGGTAAGGAAACCTCCACACGTTCCCCAGGCCAACAACATTTCCTGCCACAGCCAGGAGAAATTCCACCTTATTTCCCCAGTGTCCTCGTTCCTCCACCTCTGGCTGAATTTCTCGTCGTGCGCGTTTTCTTTTCAACATATTCAAAAGTTCAGGGTGAACCCAGTAATAGTTTATCTGTGCTTTGTGCCCTGGTTATCACTGCCGTTATATACTCTGCTTATTCTGTGTTGAGTAATGAGCAACTGCTCCATCAGTTAATAAGTTTTCGGTGAAAATATTGATTAACTTCGGGCTGAGAATGAATTTCAAATGAATAACTGAGGGAAATTATTTTCACTGCATTGGCTTCATGCATATGCAGATTTCTTGTTCTATTCGTATCTTTTCCGAGATGCATTTCAGATAAATGAAAGATTAAAACTTTCATGTGCTGCATGAGTCTCAGCTGGTTTGCCTGTGTTGAGCTATGCCTGCCAGACTTTTATGATGGCCAAAGTAAAGGTTTGAAATTAACCATACAAGGATCAAGCATAATATTATGTCCCCCTTTTGCTGCCAAAACAGCCCTGACTCAACTAGACTCCTGAAGGCGTGCTGTGGTATCTGGCACCAGATAAGTCCTGCAAGTTGCAAAGTGGTGCCTGCCCATGACCCTGTCGCTGGTTCACCACTGTTCCTTACTTGGACCACTTTTGATAGATACTGACCACTGCAGACCAGGAACAAAAGCTGCAGTTTTGGGGTGCTCTGCTCCAGTAATCAAGCCATCACAATTTGGGCCTTGTTAAACTTCTAACTTGTAACACATCAACTTTGCTCCCTAATATGTCCTACCGACTCACACATACCGTGATGAAGAGATAACCAGTGTTGTCCACTTCACCAGTGTTTATAATTTTATGCTTGATCAGTGTCTGTGGTCATGAAAACGCAGCGAGACTCCATTGGTTGGTTTGTCCCTCTGTATCTGTTGTTGGTCAAAGCCCCGCTCTCCAAGGCGGTTCTCTGAAGATGGGGGGGGGGGGGGGGGATTTAAAATTAATTACTGAGTAACAGGATTTTGTAACGGTGAAGGATTTGAAGAAACAATAAGGGGTCGTGGAAAAGTACTTAACCTGTTCGAAAGTTAAACTTATGCAGATGAGGCACAAAAGGAGGGTTTCTCAATGCATTCTTGTGATCTTTCAGTTAAATATAAACAAGCTGCATGACTCTGCAAAATTCCCTGTTTCCAGCCTTCTTACCTCAAAGGAAAAAAGTGAAAACCCATGAAAGCTGGGGCTGAATTTCTGTAGGTAAAGTTAGTCATGCTCTAATTATGAGCCACTGTTTAACACCGCTCTGAATAGTGTTACACAGATCATGCGGCCTAAATGTTTTATCCCTGAAAAATTCAAGCTTTTTGTTAAAATGTTTGTCTTTGTGTTCATGTGCTGAAGAAATGCTTTTTGCATCTTGCAATTAAGCTGTGATTGTTTGTGAAAAACCCCCTGTGAGTTCTACAATTACACTTATCAACAAATATATAGTTATTCGCCCACTGCTTCATGGTATTCATGTCATGGTCTTGGTTTAGTTTGCCCAGCATTTTTACTTTTTTTTCTTTTAAGTTTTGCTTTTGTAAATATTCTGTTGGTTCTTGTTTTGTTTTAATGTTATATTTGCTTTCTGTATTTCTAGTGTTGTGTTTGTTTCCTCTTGCTTTAGTCTTATTCCTCGCTCTATGATTTTTCCTCTTGTGTCAGCTCTCTTGTGTTAAGTTTATTTGTGTGTCTGTGTTTTCCCTGCTCAGTTCTCACTTCCTGCTTTATTTTGTGAGTTTGTTGTGCTTTGCCTTCAGTTTTGCTTCCTTTGTCTCATCTGTTGTCATTCTGTTCAACCTTGTCTCATTCTCATTCTCCCCAGCTATTTCCTCATTCCCTAATTACCCCTCTGTATTGTCGCTTCCTGTCTCCTGCATTTGGGTCCGCAAATTAAGCCACCTCTCGAACACGACAGATATACAAATCTAGTTGTAGCCAAATAAAATGGAGAGCAATAAAAGAAGAATTATTCTTTACTTTGTGCATTTCAGGAAAAAGAAATATTCATTGTTTTTCAGATCCTCCAAAATAGAACAAGCTTTGTATCTTCACTATCTGGACTGATGGCGTGAAGTGATCAACACATAATTTTGACCAGCAAAACATTTGTAATCACATCAGACTAAGGCAGAGGAAACAGCAGGAGTCCTAACAACAAGAAAAAGCAGCCTGCGGGCATTTCCTGTCCACTTTCTGTACTGCTGTTTCGTAGCTGCCTCTTCTGACCAGGTGTTAGATGGCAGCGTTTCATGTTTCCAGCTTTGTCCCAAACTCGCATCTCAGCCTGAGCAGAACAACAGCTGGATGTGTACCTCGCCCACAGTGGCTGTGATGAATCTAACGCCCATTCAGAAACATTCAAAGGGGGGTCTCCAGTCTGGTGATGGCGGTAGCCCCCCTTTGTTGTTTTGTCCCTCTGTATCTGTTGCTGGCTGAGGCCAGATTCAAGGCTGTCCTCTGAAGGTGGGGGACTGTGGAATAAAGTCAGAATACCTTCACCCGTCTGCAGCTGGAGAGCATCAAGGCCAGAGCGACCGATGTCTGAGACAGCCAGAGACACACTCCAGCTGGTTGCATTACAAACTGTAGAACAGTTAGACTGGATTTGTGCAGCAGAGCAGGATGGTGGGGATGTGTCTGAATCCTGTAGGCAACAGAGAACATCATCATACACGTGAAAAACCAAAAAGCACAGAGACTTAGGTGCAAAAGGCAGAATATCCTGCGGTTTTTCTCTTATTCCTCACCTGGGGGACCACAGTCAAGTAGGCCACTGCATAATCTGAGTCAGGAGAACCAAGATCGTGTACAGTGAGTGTAAGCGTGACTGTCGCCCCTGCCTGAGCTGTGGCAGGAATGTGGAGGGACACCTGGCCATGGAAAGACTCTTGTTTTGCTACAGGGAACCTGTAGGGCAAAAACATTAATTGTAAAATCTTTTTTTTCTTATATACATGTATCATATAACTGCTTTAAAAATGATTTTGTTTGACTTCCTTGTTTTGTTTAAACAGTGTGCAAATCACACAATTACCTGTACACGACTTTAAAGTGAATGCCAGCAAAGGAGACATAAGCAACAAGGTAGTGAGATAAGTTCTTCTGCGTTCACTCTGCACCTGATGTACTCATTTACTTTTTTCTCTACCTGAGCGGCTCTCTCGTCTGAAGAAATCCACAGTTGTCATCAGCTGTCAAGCTAAAGACTCGTCCCGCACCGTGGTTTTGGATGCCATAGGTCACCAGTGCCCTCTGGCCAGGCACGATGTGTGGAACAGAAAGTACCTGAACAACATGTGAAACTGGCTACATGAAAACTGCGAGGAACCACTGGCCAAGGAAAGGTCATCAACTTGAGAAAATATTTCAGGTAATCAAAATTTTAAATTTTAAATTTTAATCACTGCTAGTTACCTGTATCTGAATGTGAGTGGGCTGCACCATCTCTGTGGAAACCCTCTCCAGTTTGTTTCCTCTGCTGTCCTGGCCTGAAAGTCGAATGCAGAAGGGGACTCGGGGGACAGGGTCCACCAAGCCCACCAGCTCCTCCAAGGAATAGATGGATGAAGAGGAGGAGTTCAGCTTCACCTGCTGAAGACTCTCCCCTTCAGCCCCCAGCAGTGTTGCATGACTAAACGATGCCTCCTTATCTGAAGCCAGGCCTGTAACAGCCACCACCAGAAAGGCAGGAACACCTGAAAATCATAACGGTGCGTTCCTAGTGAAACCTAGAGTATGCTGCCACTAATACATCACTATTATTATGAATGTTCATCAAAATCTCTCACCTGCAATGGGATTGCCCTCCACTCTGGCCAGGCCCGGGTGAGTCTCATTGGTTACAGTTGCAAAATAATACAGGAAGTCGACACTGCTGTCACCTGGAGGTGCAGATCAAAAGACTCTCGTCTCGTAACACAGTAGAGCTGCAATTGCATTGCCATCTGATCAGCTTGATGTCCGCCATGTCATTTCTTTTACCTATAACACTGAATGTGAGGCGCCTGTCACTCTTGGCTTGGAGTTTCCAGCGGCCAGGCTGTAAAGGAGGAAACAGGCCGATGCGGTACAGTCCCTGAAAGCGTTCCAGCTCTGCGAGGGGGCCTTCCTCCTTCAGCAGAGACTGGCTTTGGTCTGAGAAGAGAAGCATAAACAGCTGGGCTTATTTTACCCTCGAACCCAAAGAAAAAAAAGTAAAAGAATGATCTCAGTTACCCGAGGGACTCGTGAGGATACACTCCGTCATAGTGCCAGACACATGTAGGGTGACATTTTTTACTGAGCTGTCAACTCTGAATGTATGAACGGACATCAGCTCTTGGTCACTTTCCACATGGAGGAGGGTCACCTGAGGACGGAGGAGAAAAAGTATCCCGAAAGACTTTTTGAGAAATAAGTAACTTTACTTGAGAAAAACTAGAAGAAAAAAAAAACAATATTACTTTCCATGGTTTTAATATCAAATGATGATAAATTATGAAGGTGGGAAATCAAGATCACTGGAATTAGTGAAATAAAACAAGGAAAACTGCATTTGGTTAAAAGAGAAAAGGTTGCATGTTAACAGCTTCATATCTCATATCTCTTCGTATCTCAGGATCTTATTGTTGCACCTTGTCAGCTGCTGTGTTGTCCTCCACTATCGTAGAGACCTTGTGTATGTCGGAGTTGGTGGTGAATATTGTTAGCCCTCCTGACAGAGAGGCCAGTGAAGAGTAGAGAGCAAAACGATCAGGGGATAAACGGTCCTTACTCCTCCTCTTCCTCGTCAATCTGCCTCGGCTCTCTTTGGTGTAGTTGGGGTCTTCGGTAAGAAGAAAAGTCACCTGTGGGAAAATCAGGCCAGAACGAGTGACAGTTGGAAGGACGCTGAGATACAGTTTGCTTAACTGCAGCCCCCACAGTGTCTCCCCACACTGTCTCCCCACACTGTCTCCCCACACTGCACAGTGAGTAAGAGAAGGTAAACAAGAGGAGTTTCACGGTGTGACTGCACGTTATCTTTGCTCTTTATTATTGATTGCTGGATCAAATTTGTACTTATTTTTTTAATGAGAACTCACTAATATTTCAAAAACTGCACATGTGCACACGTGCAGTCTCTTAGTCAAAAACTATCATGTAACAATAACACCACCCTGCGGCCAGTCACTAAAACTGCAATTCCATTACACACTCCTGCGTGTGCACTCTTGTCTACATTTTCAGTGCTATCAGGTGAAGACTTTTAAATGTAGGATATTCCTAAACAGTATCTCTTGGACTGGTGTTTTTCTTTGCTGATAACCTTAAAGCAACTCTGAGTTGTGCTGAAAATAAAGTAGTGTGAGAGAGGAAGAAGAATTCCCTTCAGAGGTGCACATACCTTGCTCTGTTTCTCGAGCGAGAGGGCCTTAACTGCATCGAATAGATGGGCGTCTTTAGGGGAAGCGTCAGTGAACACGAAGATCTCTGACAGCGGTGGACTGTGAGTGAGCGCCAGCTAATAACAAGTGAGCAAGTTCACTGCTGCATGTGCATCTATTGAAATTGTACATGTAAACACACACACACACACACACACACACACACACACACACACACACACACACACACACACACACACACAC
>JAVDPK010002448.1:16160-28091 GCA_034780415.1 Cichlasoma orientale
TCATGTGGAGTCTCCAAAAGTCTCCAATACCACCGGAGAAAGTCGCTAGATTTGTCGCTAGTCGCTTTTTGAAAAAAGTGTGTGCGAATGTGGCTGTTTTCTTCTGATTTTCATGTAGAAGTCCTCCCTCTTGTCTCAAGTGCACATCTATCAGCTGTATCTTTAACTCTGGGCCAATTTGAGGACTTTGTCTGACCTGACTTTACATGTAGGCGCATTTATGAGCAGTGGGCTCACTGCTGCACATACATCTGCGGGGATTTGATGGGCGTGCTGTCAGATGTCTGCCTTTCATGAATTGGCGATGAATCTAATTTAGGACCCTGAGATGAGTGTGTCGGCAGGCCAGAATGAGCTCGCTCTGCATGTCAGCGATCGCTGGGCCGTGACAGTCTCCCATCACTGCTGCTGCTTCTTGCAGGCATAACCTTTGACCCCTCCTCCCCGCGAACACCCCTTCCCCCGTGTCTCCGGTCTGCGGCGAGCAGGCGGCGGATCTGTCAGCGAGTCAGCCTGTTGTTGAAATCTATGATGCCTGCTGGCTTTCTGTTCAACAGGCCGTGCCCACGTTGGTGCAACAACTGTCAAGCACATGATCAGACGAGCATGGAGGCCCGTCTTAGCCTCCTATTGTAATATAGGCAGATTTCCCCTCAAACATCCACCAGTCGTAGCTTTGATTCAGTTGGAGCCACAGGGGGAGGTCAGAGTGTTACTGTCAGAGGCTTGTGGTGGGATGGTGCTGAAAGGAGAGCCCAGATCTTCTGTTTACTGTAAATCTTCTTCTTTCAGCTGCTCCCTTTAAGGGTCTCCACAGAGGACCATCTGCCTCCATCTCACCCTATCCCAACATCCTCCTCTGTCGCTCCCTCTGCATGTCCTCCTTCACTATGTCCCTGAACCTCCTCTGAAGTCTTCCTCTTCTCCTCCTGCCCGGCAGCTCCATCTTCATCATCCTTTACCAGTCACAGTCCCTGCACTCACCCGTGAATGTCCCAGATGTGACACTAGGTGGCAGCTGGTTAACGTGTGTGAGGAGCTCCCGTTACAGTAATGATGATGGCAGTGCGTCTCCGTGAGGACAAACCACTCGGCTAATCTGGTGACACAGATGCGCTCGCAGCACATTTAAAAGCCTCTTTAACAAGCAGCTCGGAGTCTAACTGGAATTTACGTCGTTCAGAAGAAACACGAGGACAGCAAAATGAACGAGAGCCCTCTGATTCATGAATACGCAGATGCAGAATTATTCAGCTAAAAGCAGAGAGAGGGAAAAACACCACATTCACCAGTGAATCTGACCAGTAAAACCACTGAGCTCGAATGTGGGAGGAAATAATGATCACTGGAATGATTACTGACTGAAGAACAGTGTGATTGTATTGAATGTGGTTTTTTTAATCTCTTTTATGAATTTCAAACATTTCTGAACGAGGAGCCAAGATCTCGAAAACCAGATCAGCTGAAACACAAACCTTACCTTGAGATGGAGAGGGAAGATTAACTCCATCTTTTCTCTTTTATCTCTTTTGCCACGGTTCCCCTGCAGGTGGAGATCTGTTCCCGCCCGGGGTCCAGTTTACGGCTTCCCTCGGTATCACAGTTTAGAAGCCCGGTTTAGTAGCTGATGTTACTTGTGTTCCAGTCTCCACCTCACAGTCTCTGTTCCTAGTGTCAGTGATGCTCATCAGCCAGTCTATTGCAAAGATGAAGAGGAAGGTGAGAGTGGGCATCCTCGTCTTGATCCTAAATGATTCGATCGTCTCGCGCTCACAGATTCCTGCAGATTTAAAGTTTGTATGAAGAGCTGTGTGAGCTCGATCAGCTGTAGTAAATATATAAAATAACCCTTTATTCATGCTGCTAAAAGTCTTACAGACTAAAAATCTCTTTTTGAAAAGCGAGCTGTCTGAGAGGGTCGCAGCTGAAATAACATATGAAGAACATTAAGGTTCAGTTTCAAATGACTTTCAGCGCTCAGATAAAGAGTGTCTGGATGCCACAGTGAGCAGCTCCTTCAGCAGGTTATTTAAGATGAAGTCTGAAGCATATGTAAAAGCCTTTATTCCCACTTCTGCTCAGACTCTGAGGACAAACATTTGTAAAGCACAGTGAGAGCGAGGGCCGAACTGATGATGGTCTACACACTGAGAAGAGGAGGGATTTATGCATTGAAACAGCCAGTAATAAAACAGAAGAGTGCATATCTAACCTCTTCAGGTGCTGCTCAGGATGACGAGGAGAACACGGCTACAGAGATGAAGCAGGACTCTCTGCATCACCACCAAAGGAACAGCAGTCATTAAAGACTTTTATTTTAGCACTCGGAGAAAACAGTCATGACCCCAAAGTCCTTTCTTCAGTGGCCCTGATCCTCTTCTGTAGACATTAGAGATAAAAAATGGAAAAGCTGAGATATGACCTGAGATTAACGTCATAAATGAAGCACAGCGCAGCTCGCGAACCCCGGCTTCTTTAGATCAGAGATGGCTCATGAAGAATCTGGCGGTAAACGTCGCAGGAGGAAAGCAAAGAATCAGCTTTGTGTGGTAAAAGGATTTTCACCCAAACCATAAAACTGTCCCGGTGCAATGAAGGTGAAGTCCTGGAGCACCTCCAGGGCTGGAGATGACTTAAATGACCTTTGATCATCTGGTAGCGAGATCTCAAAGATTTAAAGATGGGGGCTTTCAATCTTCTGTTTGTGTTGTGATTTTTGTTACATTTTTTCCTTTTAAAGATGAATTTTTGAAGCTTTGAGCTGAGCAGGTTTCGGTGTTTTGAAGCTGGCCTTGATGAGCCACCCCAGCTTCCTGCTCCTCTGTAACTCTAACGGGACCGAAAGCAGCGGCCGAGACCATAAACTCATCAGGAAGGTGCTCCTGATGAGTTCGGCTCATCAGGAGCACCTTATGGAGCTCAGAGATCAGCTGAGCAGGACGCTTATGTTCTTACAGAGGCGTCGCCCCCTGCTGGTCAGTAGAAGGACCGCAGGTTGAAGACCCTGTGGTTTCAGTGATTGTGTCAGTGCGGGGGTGCAGACGGACTCATTAATTATACTGAAGGTGAACTGTGACGTGGGGAATCAGTGGTTATGAAAATTTCATCAATCTGGTGAGTCGGGAGGGGAGGGGGGGGACCAGCTGCTCCTGTCAGAGGCCACTTCTGGTGGACGGGTGGGGGGTCAGACTTGGAGGGTGGAGTTTGGGGGGCTGTCTGGTTTGTACAGTAAGTGGAGAGTCTGGGGATTTCTCCTGAAAACAGCAGGAAGCAACACAGACGTCATGTGTCAGCACACGTCCATCTCTGCGCCCGGCGGCATCAGGGCTGCATCCTCTCATTTCACTGATGCTTTCCTTCACGTGCACGTGATGCACTTTATAAATAAAGTTATTCAGAGAAACCGTACATGCTCGGTGTGTATGAGTCGCTCGAGTTAGACATCAGAGGAACTGCATGTACAGCGCTTCCTGTTTGGGAATGTTCCAATGATCCAGCTGAGAGAGCCAACACCTGGAGAAGCCGCATCACTGGGAAACACAGGTAAGAGTTACTGTCCAGCATTTCAGAGCCAACAGGTAAAGAAAACCAAGTCCACGGGACGGAGGTCATATTCAGTGAAAGTAGAGATGAAAGCCAGGTTCTGATTGAGCCTCGCTCTGGATCTCATAACAACTGTTCCTACCACACAGAACTGTTCTGGTTGTTGGTGCGTGGAGCCGAATTTGAAACATTTCCCTTGTTTTCACCACAAAGTTAGAAGCTGCAGGGAAACGATATAAACCAGCACCAGCCTTCACAGCTGATGGGTCACATTAACAGTTATCTCTGGCATGAAACACTGAAATTACACGCGAGGCAGCATTTTCGGATATTTTCAACATCAGAGATCAAAATATTTTCTACATTTTCTCTTTCAGTAAAATTTCAGAAAATAGTAAAAACAGTTTTCCACGCTCACATGTTCTGATGTCTCCAACACCAGCGTGAAACCATCAGGTTCAGGTTCGGCCTTCTGTGGATCATTTTTGGTCGTAGGTGATGCGGGTGGAGTTTGCAGCACAGCTGAATGAGGAAGCCTCTGCGGGAGGAGCAGTAATTAAAGTGTTTATTGGAGCTGGATAATGAACAGCATGTCTGAACCAGTTCTCCTTGTTTTCATTGTGAACATAACCCCCCCCCCCTCCAGCCCCTCAGGGCCGTCTACAGCAGAGGACATGTGACCTTGTGTGTCGGGGGTCGCGCCTCCTGCGCCGCCGCTCTGACAGACGTGTAAACAGATGCAGCCGTTGTTCGCCGTGACAGGTGATCACAGTTGGCACCTGTGCCGAGCCAATTAAAGCTGAGCACTGACGGCAACATTTGGTGCGGCCGCCGTGACCGTACGGCAGCACGCCCGGGCTGCTGAGCCGAGGCCTCCCGACGTCGTTAACACGGACGGCGGCGGGAGAGGAGGAAGTGTCTTCAGCCAGATGACGGGAAACATTTATGATAATCAGAGGAGCTGCAGGGATTCGTGCATCCGGCAGGATTCATAGACTGATGCAGAGTTTGATGGAGAATATTTTTACACCTCAGGACTGGAAGAGCGCAGAGAAATGGGGATAAAGCCAAAGCTCTACTCAGCTCATGTTGGATCTGGAAACATGTTTCCAAACTGTTTCCTTTATGTTACGTGGGTCTCAGCTCATGCGTATTAACAGAATCGTGAATTAGGGAGTTAACCCTGCTGTAAATGTTATTGCCCCACTGTTGGTTATCAGTATGTACACCCCAGCAGTGGGCGGCAAATGGAGAGTGGAAAGGCTTGTTGTGATAGGCTACGGTGGGCGACAAGCACCACTTCCTCCCTCCAGAGTCTCCTCCTCCTGCCCTCAGGCTTGTTACCTAACCAGTCATATTCTTTATCGCACCTTAGCCTCATCCAGCTGCTTGTTGTCCTAGCTGGCTGGTTATTGGTGTTAGATTACCCCCTACACGTTTACTGTAGCAGAAGAAGGTACGAGGACGCCTCGAGTGCCGTATGCTGGTTAGTCCAGGGAACTGCAGAAGACCTCACGCTGCAGTTTCCTCTCAGTATCCCGCTCTACCTTCCAAAAGTGAGATTTGCAAGCTGTCAATCAAAGCTTTCATTCCTGATGTCACAGCCCAGCTAGAAATACAAAACAGCCTTTCGAACCTCAGCCTGATAAGAACTACTTAACACTGCAGAAACTGAGGTTGACCCTGCCCCTTAATGCTAACATAGAGGGGGTGGGGCTTAAGAGCTGCTGCACTCAGACACCAGGGGGCGATAGAGACTTTTCGGCTCCACATTTGGGGAGCTGTTAGGTTACAGAGACGTTTGGGAAATTCTACTGTGAGACAAATAATTCAGTGGATTACGTGGGAATAAGAGGTTCTGGTGGAAACTTCAGCTTTTTTTGTCTATTTGGGTGATGCATTGTAGTTCCTGCTATTGGCCACTAGAGGACAGCGGTGATGCATCCAGATGGATGAAATACAGACTATAAAACACGTACGTAGCAGGAGTGCCTTAAACCTGCATTCTTGACAATGGCCGCCAGATGGCGACAGCTGTGGTTGCACACCAGTACCAGCTCAAGGGCTAAAGAAAAGCAGCTGGAGAGGAATGGGCTGGAGGTAAAGCAGACCCAGTGGCAGGCTGGGGGCTGGACCAGAGCAAATGGACCTCTGCGAAGGTCGAGCAGGTAGCCAGGTAAGGTGATACTGCCGCACTGGAAAAAGGTGGAGATTCTCTGGACGCCATGGAGGTGACCGGTGACAAAGGAGAGATTTCTCAGGTGACCAGCAGTGAGGACGAAGACTGTGGTGGCCTGCTTGGAGGCTGGCGATCACAGTCGGAGGCAAATGGCGACGAGACAGGTCAGGAGGTCAGGAGTGGAGGTGAGACCCCTCTGGAGGATTGGCCGGCAGTGGAGAGGCAGCCAGTGGCAGAAGAGGAACCCCTCTGGTTTAAGGAGCAGTGAGCGGTGCCTCAGGACTCTCTGGCTGTGGGCACATGAGCTCGCCTGGCTTAGGTCCAGTCAGGAGCTGCTGGATGCTCCGGCTATGGCCTGGGATGACTTCCCATTTAGGAATGTTCTTGGTTCAGATCCAGTGATCCAGGTGAGAGAGCCCAAATGGACGTCACTAAACTGATGAGCACAGGTAACATATGAAAGCTCTCTGAGGTGATGGCCGGTCTTCTGGAGCTTCACTTGTAGCCAGCAGAGAAAAGCATGGCGCACTTTTTCAGGTATAAACAATGTGTTCAGTTCATCACTGGAAATATAATGTTTTTCACTCTGTGAGCTCACTGTTCACGCTTCAGCGAGACCACCATTAGATTCTGGAGCAGCTGTGTGACCAAAATCATGTTTAGGGGGAGCTGGTCAGTCCAGTATTAAACTCACTGAAGTTACTGTTTCACACCAATTTAGATTTGTGGGAGGGGGCGAGGGATGATTACCAATTAAAGGCATGGAGAGAAATTAACAGACAACACCACCATGGGAGGCGGGGCAGGAGCGAGGAGGCGGGACAGCAGCGAGGAGGCGGGGCAGCAGTGGACGCTGACTGCAACAGGACATCCACATTATGTGGCCAGCATAGACGTCAAAGGCATGCAGCTCTGCAGCTCTGCAAGGCAGTTTATGAACCCCCCCTCACCTCTGTGAGTGGGCACCAGCAGCAGGCATTTAAGCCACCACATTACAGGAAACATCTATGCTGCTACAGTTTGTGTTTTTCCCTGCAAGAGGTTTTGGATTTCCCATGAACCCCCCCGACCCCTCCGAGTGTCCGTCAGCGCCCTGCCGTCTCACTGTGTCAGATTTAGGGTGTAAATCCACAGAAACCTGCAGGACTTGGTAAATCCTGCCATTAAGGCTGAGTCACTCTGCCATCTGGCTCTCAGGGACATGTGACCCTCGCAGTGTTTTTCTTTAATTACGCCGCTGTGACTCAGCTGACCTCGGCTAACTACATTTAATCAGCTCAGATGGGACTAATGGGCAGACTTTGATGAGCTTCAGGCTCGCCCATCCCGACCCGGCTGTTACTAAGCCCTCGCTGGAAGTGACTGACGCCGAGTTCTCTCTGCATTTGGACCACTTCACCACTCTGGCCTTCCAGAATAAAACTGATAGCTGGAGTCAGTGAGCAGCAACAGAGCCCTGGCCAGGCACACTTTGACCTGTGAGGGTGGCAGGTGAGAGGTGAAACATCTTCAGGAAGTAGAAAAAAAGAAGTCTGTGATGAATGAAAGAAAACCTACAGACGCTACGCTTACAGGCCATCGTTCACATGTGCACATGAAGATGTTCCCAGATTTGGGGTTTGGCTTCAGCCTCGGTGCCGATCCATTTAGGCTTTCACTGGGAGTTCTGTCACTCAGGAATCAGTCCACAGAGGTCACCGGAGGTCACGTTTTATAAGCTACAGCCTGTTCAGATAATGGCAACAAAAAGCTTTTAAAACGTACTTGACGTGTTTTAATAATTGCAGTTTGAGTCAGAAATGATTGGTGGTAGTTTCAGGTCTGCGCCGCTCTGCAGGCTCTCCGCCGTGATGCGAGGCTCGTTGTTCTGAGGGATCGTCCCGCCGCGCGCGCCCTCGCTGCCCGCCCGGCCCTCCAAATGGAAGCTAAGTGAGATTTTAACACGTCGACGTCTGAAACGGCCACAGACGAGCTGCGTGACAGAAACGTGTTGTTGGCGGTCGCCGTGTGGGAAAGGCAGAGTGTTGGATCCTGGGAGATGAATCGCGCGAGATCACGCTTGGAGAGCACATTTCAGTTCCTCCCAAAAATACAGCAGACATTTTGTCATTTGCACAAGTTCCCGGGAAAACTGTTTCAAGTTTGGAGACGAAGTCGGCGGGTCGCTCTTCTAAACCTTCATCTTCTTTGAAGTGTGCAGTCAGACTCCTCAAAGACGCCGTGCAGCCAGAACGATGTTTAATCTGAGCCTCTGGGGGATCAACGACGACTGTTTTAAAGAAGACGAGGGTGTCAATTAAGAAGAAAACACTTCAAAATGGAGGCGATTAAACTTTGAAATCTTTAAAATGCTCCCCGCTGAATTGTTTTCTGTGTGCAAAAAGGTCTGCAAAGTGCACAGCTCCACAGACAAGTGGTATTTATTTACTCTGCCCCGGCTGTCAGCACGCCTCCGCCTCAGTGTTTGTGTCGGCGCTCCTCATCCAGCCTGTCACGCCGCCTTTAAAACGCTCTCGTCGACGGGACGCTCAGCAGAGACGACACAGACAGTTGTAATTATCTCTTCGGCTTTGTCGACTTGCAAACGGTTTCCTGACGCCGTTGGCCCAACAAAGGCCGCTTTCAGACGGATGCTTTTACAGTCGGAGGCAGGAAGGTGTCATCTAAAGGCTCTGCCACTGAAAAGGAGACGATAACGAGCCGCTGCGGTCTCGATTCCCTGATTAACCTTCAGTTATGAAGCTGAGAGTCCCTCAGACCTCAGCTCCACCAAAAACCTCACGCACGATAATTACAAACACATACACAGCACGCTTACTGCTCTCATATTCCTCTTCCTTCCTCTGTGTGTGAGACAGGTTCAGGTACAGAATCAATGCAGATTAAAGCGCTGAGTGGAATGCTGGGTAATTTTATACCCTTTTATAACAGTATAAAAGCAGATTTATATGGTGCAAAACTTTAAAAGAAAATCTAATTATTTTAGAGGAATTCAAGAAGTCAAATATTGAACTTTTTTGATGATAAAAACGATGGCCGTGGCTGCATTCCCTCTAGTGTCCAGCAGGGGGCGACTCCTCTGACGTCTGATTGGATAGGAGTCTGCTCCGTAAACTCTCTCCTGATGAGTTTGTGCTCTCAGTCGCTGCTTTCAGATTATTTTGGAGATTTCGGTCCCGTCAGCGTCAGAAAGGAGGATTATTCAGAGTACACGCAGGGCCTCAAAACAGGACTTTTATTTTGGAGTAAATATGGTGTTTATGAGTGACAACTTCAGAAATTCATACTGATTTGTCTCCTCGTGCTCTCGAACCGTTTGGACTTCAGGTGAACGTGGTAACCACTGCACCACAGCGCCGTATACTGCCGCCTGCAACATCGCCACAAAACAATGAGTCATGAATCAGGCCTGTGGCACCAAACTTGTCCCCCACCTGGAGACCTCTGCAGGATAATACTGAGCCAAAGCGCCACCTGGTGGGAACAGGAAGTGATATGTTTGTCTGATAGCCAGTTAGGATCCAGGTCTCGAGACATCCACGCGCTCACAGGACCGCAGCACACCTGGATGCGCGTGAAGCTGATCTTCACCTGCAGCTGGAAGTCGGCTGTGAGTACAGTGAACTGATGTTTCCGTCAGTGCGGGCTTCAGTCGCGTTTCCGCTTTAATCAGAGCCGGCGGGGGGAGGGGTCACGCGCCTCATTAGACAGGAAACACGTCAGAATAAAAGAAGTCCTCTTTGTTTCTCGCCTCATCGGGAGATAAATCTTTCACCTGCCGCCGTGTTTCTTTGTTCTGCTGCCGATGTCACAGCGTCTCAGCCGCGAGAGCGCTGCGCTCAGATAATCATCGCCGCCTGCGGCCCAGCTTCCTCCGCACCCCCGGGTTCACTCGGCTGTCACTAATCACTTAGATCAATATCAGCATTTCGTGATGGAGTCCAGCACGCTTCGCACAGGGGGGCTCGTAACAAACACACCATTTATTTCCTGTAATCTTCCACTGATGACATCGTTCACTTCAAATCTTTATTTCAATCTTTGCTGGAGAACAAATTTGTCATGCAATGCAAACATCACCACATGCAGCGAGTTTCAGGAAGAAATGTAATCCAAATCCACATGATTTTAAATCCATTTATTGTTTTATGTGAAGGACTTTCTTCATTCTTCCTCACTTCGTCTGGATTTATCAACCCTGTGGTAGCCCCTGACCTCTGACCCCATCAGAATCTGGATCCAAAACCATTTTTCCAAATAGGCCTTTTTTCTTTCTCCCAGTTAGTGTTTCTCTGAGATTAGCTGTAAACCGTGCTGAGACCTTTCTCACGTTCTATTAAACTTCTTTCAGCCTTTATTTTACTGTTGGATTCTATTGAGTTCCCCTCAGTCTGGCTGTGCTGTGATTCTGTGCCCCGCCCTGATTAGTCTCACCTGTGAAGGACACCTTCGTCCTTGTTCTTCTAATTGCTCGGGGTTAGGGGACAGCGT
The DNA here is from genome assembly GCA_034780415.1 of Cichlasoma orientale. NCBI lineage: Eukaryota > Metazoa > Chordata > Actinopteri > Cichliformes > Cichlidae > Cichlasoma > Cichlasoma orientale. Next base: position 26,374 of record JAVDPK010002448.1, read on the forward strand.
ATGGTTTGATGTAGGCCGTCCACAGCCATAATAGTCCAGTCCTGTCAGTCCCTCCTACACCTAGGGTCTAGAAAAATTCTACATGTCTAATAGAAAGAAGCTACTTTCAGCTGCCCCCATGCCACAAGGGGTCGCCACAGTGAGCACCTGTGAGTGTTTGATTTGCCCTTCTCGACCTAGCTCCAGATGGGATTTGTGTCATCAGCTGGAATCGAGCCGGCGACCTTTTCCTTGCCAAATGAATGTGTTAACCACTACTCTATAAATAAAAGAAACGCATAACTCAAAATGTGTCAGTGTGAACGTCCATGCAAAGCCTGAGACAACAGGTACGTTTTCCACAGGGAGACGTTAGCACAGGTAAACCTCTCGAGAACGCTAACGAGATCTGGAGCCTCGGTACCACGACCAAAGACGACAGCCTGGCAGCGAGGGCTGGCTCTATCTGATCCCGATTAGCAGATGAGAAACAGGACTGCAGGCTAAAGCACAGGAAACAGAGGTGAGTAGAAAACAACGAAACAGAGAAAACAGACCAGGAGAAAGACAGTGACCTCCATCCTCGATCAGCTGTCTGTTTATGCTCCCCGCGCTGGTTTCCTGTTTCCTATTTCCTGTTTCTGGTTTCCTGTTTCCTATTTCCTGTTTCTGGTTTCCAGTTTCTGGTTTCTTTGTCACGTTTAGGATTCATGTGCAGAATTTTTGACCTTTCTTCAGCACTTTCTGTTAAATTATTGTCTCTAACAATTTCACGACCGTATCTATCGTATCGCTGTTCGTTAGAATCAGAAAATGTGATGAATAAAAAATGCGTACCTGAGACTTTTCCTTCTTTTTTGTGTCATACTTTGGGATGTTGAAGTGTGACGAGCAATAATCTGAAGCCCTCGATCTTCACTGCGAGTCTTTTTGTGGTTCTTTTCAGTCACGTTAATCTGACAGCTTTAATTAGGAGTTCTGCACTAAATATAGAAAAAAATGATAAAAAAAAAAAGGTGCCTGACGTCTCATGTTGGGCTCCCACCCTCAGCCCCCACATGAAAACCATGAATGACACATTTGCTGTTAGCTGTGCATTAGTTATGAATACATGAATAAAGTTTCCTAACCTGCATTAATGTGGTACACTGATAAAATGTGAGTAATCACTGTGTCTGTTAATGAAAAGTCCGATTAATGAGCAGAATTCAGGTTGGTTGTTTATTGTTGAAGGAAATTAAAAATCCTTCAGTGATGTTTAAAAAGGTCAGGTGACCTCTCTGACAGCTGTAAACACGGATTCAGACGTCATCATGTGACCACGTGCGCCTCCGCCGGGCGTCTCTGCTGCTATAAATACCCCGGTCAGCCGTCATGTGGCCTGTAATTGCCCCGCTGCGTCTCAGCACTAAACTTTCACACCCTCTCAACTTTAGCTGTCCTCCAAATTGCTGTTGACACTGTGGAGAGGCGTCTCATATCAATCTGTAATGGGTTCTGATGACAAACTACATGGTTGGAAGACCGTGTAATCTCCCCTCAATTAATTAAAGCACACGGGGCTTTCCAGCCCATCGAGCGGCGGCCGCGCCGAAGCAGCTGCCGCTAAACGGCTGCGCCCGGCCCGCCGCCGTCAGCTGGAAAAGATTGAGCTGCGACGTGCTGAGCTGAGGCAGGCAGATGCTGTGTGTGTGTGTGTGTGTGTGTGTGTGTGTGTGTGTGTGTGTGTGTGTGTGTGT
>JAVDPK010002448.1:59474-74525 GCA_034780415.1 Cichlasoma orientale
TATATATATAATTTTGTTTATTGTGTATTTTTGTCGTTTTCTTCTGTCTGTCAAAGCTCTTTGTTTTAAAAAGGTGTTATTTAAATAAAATTATCCTCATTGTTGTTAAAAATGATCGGTGTTTCTAATAATGACATTAAGATGCTTCATTTTCTTTCAACATGAACTTTTTTCACCTCATTGCATATTTCCTTGTATGGTCATCTGTTGCAAGCTTTAGTGCCACCCCTCAGCAGGCTTCCAAAGGCTGACCAATCAAACGAAAGTGGACATTTAGGGGGCGGGGTCTTAAGTAGACCTGTTTCAGACAGGGTAAGCAGAAAAATGATCTTTTTCTACATCATCTTAAACACTTTCACATATTTTAAACATCTTCATGTGATTTTTATCTTTTCCTGTTTGTGAGATCAGCTCTCACATTTAGCGCTCGTGACTCTTTGAGTACAGCAGAAAGCTGAGGTGTTCCTGTAAAGCATCATGTGATCCTCTCGCCGTGTGCTGCATGTCCACATTAACCGAAACCTCCGTTTGCTCGCCGGCCTTTAGTCACAGCAGCCCCCGATGCTAATTTCCACATTAAGCACACTGAGTGTTATTAGTGTCAAGTGTGTCCTCCCGCCAACCCGCTCATTTCCTGCTTATCACTTACACAAATGGTGCCGGCCCGCCTTATTAAAGCCGATAATGAGCTTTACGCTGTGAGCCGGCCAATGGAGTGGAAGCTAATGAAGACATTTATGAGAGTGAAAGGAAGCGGGAGGTGAGACGTGTTTCGGCGTGTCAAACATTCGCTGACGATTCCTTCCACAGAGCCGCCGCTAACGGCTTTCTTTAAACGACTTCTGTCCCGGTCCGTCAGCGCGCTGCATTCGTAATGAACCACAAACAGCATCAGACTACCACAGCTTTAGATCACAAGCAACAGCAACGAGCTTCAAGTTAGATTCTCAAACTGTGGAAATGTGTCACGGTCCTGAGCTGTGAGTCCAGGGTTTTATTCTTGTTGTGTTTGCTGGTTTCTGTTCTTTCCTCAGAGTTTCTGGCTCTTAGTGTGTGAGTCTGGCTTCATGGATTTCATTAATGTTCTGTTAAAACTTTATTATTATTTGTTATTTCAGATCAGTTTTATTTATTTAGCCCCAAATCAACAGTTGCCTCAAGGTGCTTTATATTGGAGGTAAAGACCCTCCAGTAATACAGAGAAAACCCAACGATCAGGAGACCCCCTATGAGCAACACTTGGTGACAGTGGGATGGAAAAACTCCCTTTAAACAGGAAGAAACCTCCATCAGAACCAGGCTCAGGGAGGGGCAGCCATCTGCTGCGACCGATGAGACAGAAATCAGTACAACAGCTCACGGCCCTTCATCCTGAGCCCATCTCTGCAGTCTGCGGCTCCAACAAACGAGTTTGTTCCCTTCGTGTGTTCTCGTGTCGGCCTGTGAAACCTTCCCTGGGATCAATGAGGGGACCTGTGGACAGACGGCAGCTACAGACAGACGGGATTCACCGAGTTTCTGGAGGACAGTGAAAGTCAAACATGGAGGTCCAAGGCGTCGTGAGAGGCCGACTGAGGCGGCGTCCTGAACTGCAGGTTGAGCTGTCCCTGACTGCGAGAGCGAGACAGCAGCAAGGACGGCAGAGCGTAACGCTGCGTCTGCCGACGGCGAACGCACCTCCCACCTGAAAACACAAAAACACAGGGCTAAATGAACGCCGCAGTACTCCAACCTGATCATCAAACGTGCAAGACCTTTACCAAAACCCAGCGTGGCCTCCTAGGAAACTTGAAACAGTCAAAAAAATAAAGAGAGCAATCTGTGAATAAAAAAGCACAGTGACTGCAGTCGCTCACAGATGGACAAAGGTTTGCACATAATTGCCATCTAATTAATAAACACAGATTTCCAACATATTACAGTCAATCTGAGGCAATTCATCTGCAACATCTCTTTGCAACAGGGGACTTGACTGGTTACATTCTGGTTATATTCGTGTATAAAGGCTGCAGAGCGCCCGTGCCTTTTTGCAGTTAAATTGTCATCTGCAGCAACGACGTCACTATTTGTGGAGGAATTTCTGTTTCAGATCCGTGAGACTCTGGCGGGACTCTGAATGTGAGGAGTTAATGTGAATTTCTGTGCATGTGCAGCAGGTTTGTGACTTTTGCAGACTTATCAGTTATTCGCTGTAAACAGACTGCATGTAATTGCCAACTTGACCCCATCCTGCTAATTAATAGCAGACTGACTCGTCTTATTGCTGTTTTATTGCCGAACTCAGTTTGATGAATGCAGTGGACTGCGAGTGGTTGGAGACTGCCTGTTCCATTTGTATCCACAAACACAAAAAAGTGGAAAACTGTTTGGTGAGTATTTCACCACCTGCCACGAGACCGCGCTGAACATCGACACATAGAAACAGGAGGGGGTTTGCTACTAATTACTAACTTGTCCTGTAAAACAATCTTCTGATATCAGCTTCCACAGACTATAAGATGTGCTTATATTGTGAAAGGCAGTTTTCTTTGTCATTGTGGGGGTTGGAGTTACAAAGTTTCCATCTTTATTTTTTAATAAACTGAAAATAATGGCAAACTTTGTGTGAAGATTACAGGAGAGAAAGTATAAAATGCTTCCATAGAAATTTCACTCATAAATGTAATAATCATATTTGTGCAGGGAGAGCAATGGATGTATTAAAAAGGTATTTAGAAATTAAATATAAAAATTTAAAAATTGTGAAATTATGATAAAAAGATCAAACTGTGATGTCAAAGTTACAGGAATAAAGTTTTAAAATGTAAAAAAAAAAAAAATTAACATAATAAAAAGTTTAGTAGTATAAAGTATTGGTACAAATGGGCTTCCGTAACCCGTGTGACAGGTTTTCTGGTAGTGAAAAGACAAAAACGTGATGTTTATAATAATTAGTGGACGGACCTGACTGAGAGTCGGCTTTGTTGAAGACGTCGGCGCTGCCGCTCCAGTACTGACCGGCCGTCCTCCCGTGGTAATCTCTAACGCTGGTTCTAGCATCTGGTGAGAACAAGAACACGGATTCCTCTGCATTAAAATCACATTTTATTGGCTTTGAGTGTAAAGTTAATGTGAAAGGATGGAGTCAGACTGGCAGCAAACACGACTGACAGAGCTTCAGGTCTGCGCGGTGGCCTTTATCAGCCCTCAAAGAGACGTTTCATGACATGTTGGAAACAGACTGAAGTACATCTCCATCAGTACATTTAAACTCACAGGAGGACACTTCAGAGAGTCCTATAGACACAGGAAATGATGTCGACCTGTTTGCCCCCCTTTCCTGTAATGTGAAATGTGCTATTTAAGCTCTTGTCTTTGTATTTTGCAGCTCAGGGCCGCGGCAGTTTGGCCTGATCCTGAATTAAAGACATTTCAGCTGAATATTTGCTTTTATTTGACAGACTGACAGAAAACCTGTCTGTGTGGTGACGTGCTGACGCTTCCCAGCAGGAGATTTCTCACTTTAAAAAGTGATTTGTGGGTCATTTTATCGTTTCATTCTGCGTTTGTTTCATCAGCTGAAAGACAGACAGAAATGTGCATCTGTGACAGGAAGGTTGCTGATATTAAAGGATAATTCTGCTTTATTTTTCCTTCAATAGCCTCGGTTCAGTTTTGTCAGAAATGAGATGTTGAAGCTCTCAGAAAGTTTTTAACTTGTAAATGTGACTTCCCCATACCTCAGTGTCTGCTGGGACAGACTCCAGCAGCCCGCAGCCCTGAGAGGGATGGAGGGATGGGTGGGTGGGTGGGTGGATGGATGGGTGGGTGGATGGATGGATGGGTGGATGGATGGATGGGTGGATGGGTGGATGGATGGATGGGTGGATGGGTGGATGGATGGATGGATGGGTGAGTGGGTGGGTGGATGGATGGATGGATGGATGGATGGGTGAGTGGGTGGGTGGATGGCCAAAAACATAGCAATAAAAAGTCAAATGTCTGAAACTGATCCAGTGGCTGAAGGTCTGTAAAGAAACTGCAGTTTTTTGTGTCCAGAGGGACAAACAGACTTTAGCATGATGACCTGATTTAGATCCTCCTCACACAGGAGGTTCTGAGAGTCCAGATGCTGATGTCACTGAAGCAGAGACTGGACGGCCTTCAGCACCAGGATACGAAGCATCAGGTCCACGGAGGTGATGAAGTAAAACCATCATCAGCACTGTCTGGTGTTTGTGTTGGTATGTTGTATCCCGGTCTCGCACACTCTGTTTGTATGAACTCTTCTCTCTCCTGCACAGTTTTTTATTTGTGCTGTGGATGAATTATCCTGCAGAAGTTTCCAGTTTGACTGCATGTTAAAGACTTGCGGGAAGTTTAATCAGGACACATGCGGCTTGCGTTGATATCCCATCTGAGGAGGCTGGAGGCTGAGCAGAGCAGCTAATGGTTACAGGCGGGACCCGACTCTGGTCATTAAAGGCAGTTTAACTCCCACTGTCGCTCCGCCCACCGGCCTCAGAAGGAGAAATCAAAGCTCACCTCCACGGCAGCGAGGAGGACTCATGTCAGCCAAACGTACTTTTCATGAAACCGTATCTTCACTGCGACCACCAGCTGACTCCAGCTCCCGTCAGCTCCTGTAATTTCTTCCAAACTTTCCTGGTTTCCAGCTGCTGATCTGGTGTAAGTTTCAGGATATTTGCGCTTAAGTCCTGCACACTTTGGCTTCTGTATCATCTCAGGGGTCTCTGAACTCTGCATGCTGAAATCTAAAACATGCAAACTCATCTTCTCATCTTCTGGAACTCAGAAACAACAAGCTGGATGCTCGTGCATGGATCTGCGAGAAGCCTGGACCTTTAATTTCCGAACCGCTGGCGTGGGTCAGGAGCTGCAAACGGTTTATGTCTTTGTGGAGTTTCAAACAAACGCAGTTTGAATTGAAGACATTTGATTGGCAGGTCAGATCTGCTGGTTTCCTGCTGCGTTTTATTTTGGCGGGTCCTCCTCCGTGGCCATATGGAAACATGTTTTGTGTCTGACCCTGCAGACCATATGTGTCAGCGGCGGGTTGTGCGCTCTGACTCACAGCATATGGCTGTCAGTGGTTACAGGGGGATCAAACCGCCGCTCCGCAGGGATCATCACAAGTCCATCATGAAGCGGCCTGGAGGCCTGAGGAGCAGGCGTGCCTCATTAGCAGCGATATGAACTCCCCGCCTCGCCTCTTCCTGAGGAGGAGGAGGAGGAGGAGGAGGAGGGAGGAGGTGTGTGTTTGGACTGGACTTGTCAATCTGAACGCTGGGTGGGTCTTTTGTCTGGTCGAGGCGATTTGCATCAGTGCTTCTTCACCTCTGCGAGCCTGTGAGGCGTGGAGGAGAACAATCCCTCGCTGTTTGATTCTCACTGTGTGAATATCAATTTGAAAGCTTCACACGAAGAAAAATCCTCACATGAAGTTCAGTGGAAAAACAGTCCAGACACGATCCTGCAGTTTAAATCACATTCTGCACTTTCAATTAAAGGATGGAAAATCTTTTCTCTGATTTTTAGGTAATCATCATCATCGCCCCACAATTAGGATAAAAACTGCTGCTGCTGTAACTTCTGCTACATGTAGTTTTAAGTGCACATAAACTCACACATGTGTCACAGAGTGGGAGGCGACACCATTTAAAAAGGCATAGGTCCCCATATAGAGCCAGGTGTGCACCAGCCAGGTGTGCACCAACATTTATATCAGTGCATTAAAGATTTGCAAAACAGGAAACGAAGCTGAGATGAGATCAGTCGAAATGAATTTGTCATTTTCATACTTTCAAATCATGTGAATGACAAACACAGTGCACACGAATCACACGTGTGCACTGTGGGTGTCGGCAAAGCATTAAAGTCATCACCTTATTTAATAAAGTTTGTAGTTATAAATGTATTTAGGGTGTTTTTAGTCACATTTTGCCTCTCCAATGATGTCACTCCTCTCTCCTACAGCCTCGTTACAACTACATGCAAATGACCAATTATACAAATTAGGGGATGACGTCATATAGCGACTTGTAGCAACAGCCAATAGCTTCTTTCCTTACTGAGGAGTTGGCAACACTGCAAACTTCTCCTCCTTGTCATCATCAGTAGCCTCAAGTTCATCGTCATCTGCAGACCCATCATCATTAAAACCTCCAAAACGAGCAGAGCAGGAGATGAGGTTTCTGGCCAGAGGTTAAAGGTCAGCAGCACTTACAGTCCTGCCTGACTGATGCGTTTCAGCTTGTAGTGGTCGGGGTCGTCAACTTCAATGATCAGAAACATAATGAACTGCATTTCTGATACCACTTTGGTGTGGAGAGGGGGTAAAGGTGGACTGACTCACTGTAAGTGTTGATGAGGGTTTGAACCACGCCCTGGTGTCCGTGAATGGAGGCCAGGTGAAGCGCCGTGTAACCCTGTAAAACACACGTCATTCTCACTACAACAAACAGCTCTCAGTCTGACTCCTTTCACTTGTATAGTAAAAGTTTGTAACGGTAAATGGCGACTACACTGACCGGGACCCAACAAGGCCCCTCACAAAGACCCGTATCTGCTTTTTATTGATTTTCAGGGGCAACAACAGAGACACACAACAACCACAAATGGACACTAATCAACCACAAAGAGACACAAACACACCAAAACAATGATTGTGTTTCGGTTGTGCTTGTGTCTGCTGACATGAACAGCTGGTTTTCTTGTTGCGGTGTTTACACACTGTCACATTAAGATGTGAGCACTTCCTGCCATCAGTGATAACACAGCTTGTTGTTCTTGGTTTCTTTGCAGTCGGGAAAAATCTGCGATTGCGTCCATCAGCCTGTCGAGCCTGATGTCTGATTCCCGGTTCCTGCGAGCGGCGGTTGTGTAAAGTGGGTGCGAGTGCGCGGCAGCCGTCGTTTGTACACTTTAACACTGACGACTCCCAGAGGAGGAGCTGCTCATCACCCGGAGCTGCTGTCAGTGTCAAAGACAAACAGACGCTCTCATCGCCGTCACTCCGCCGTTTAAGCCGAGCTCTGTGACAGCAGAGGGTTTGAAGTCAGTGTTCATTAAGACGACGGGTCTGTAGTTTACAGAGCGCCGCGCCGCTAAACTCTCATCACAGTGTCGACTGTAAATGGGCCCCGGAGGCTGTTTGATGCGGAGAACACAAAGACGCCTCGCTGTCGCGCTCCTGCCGTCCTGTCAGCGTCTTCACCCTCACCGCGAGACGCACGTGTTCCCATTACATCTCTAAATAAAGCCCTATATGATGAAAACCTATAGAGATGAGTGTGACACATGATCAGAGGAGGCTCTCGCTGTGCGTTTTCTCTGTAAATGCTGGATTGTGTTGGCGTTTTTTGGACAAACAGCGGGTAAACACTTTGGACTAAACGCTGACAAAACACTGAAACCAGCGTGTTAAACGTCACTTTCAGGAGCTCGACTCACGCGGGGCTGAAAGGCAGGAAGACGTCTCTTTGGACGTAAACACACCAGCTGACATTTTGTTGAAAGGTTGAGCTGCTTTTATGTGTTCAGATGCACTTTGAGCTTCATATCGCAGGTAAAGGCCATTCCAGCAGGAGGTCCTGAGAGCCAAGGAACATCAAGGTGAGGCTTCAGCCCTGATCCAAGAAGTGACAGCGTTCAATCCACCGGCACCGAGCTCAAAGATACATCGGCTCATAAAACGCAGCGTCGAACCCAGGTTCTGCTTCGGGTTTGACTCACTGACATATAAAACCCAACCTGCCGGGCTGTGTCTCAGCACACACGGTAGATCTGTGAAAGCAGTCGGAGACGTGCACAGCTGCTTTTTGACTTGTCAGAACTCCGAGTAAAAACATCCATTTACAGTTTATACACCTCGGGTTTGAGATCCATGATTAATTTCTTAAATGTAGAAAGCTCTAATGTGGATATCTGCAGATCAATCACAACTAGTCAGCTCTTATCACCGACCGCTATTCAAACCGTCACAGGTCAGCGTACCCACAGTGGAATTTAGAGTAATCCTAACCCTTACAATTCCAGCTGGTATCCAGTGGTTATTGGTTGTTATGGGCAGCATTGTTCACATCTACCATTATCAACAATTGGCTCCTTCCATCTCAAATCACCATCAGCCTTCTGCTCAGCCATCTCCAATTTACCTAAAAATTAGATGGTCCAAAGTTTGGACGTACAGATGACAGAATTTTTCTTTCACATAGTAAAAACTTTTCAGGACAAAAGGTGCTTCTTCTGAACTATCAGATCCAGGTGTAAACGCCTGGAAATAAAAGCTGAGATATATTCAACTTTTAAAGTCAAACCCAAATGTTTTCAGTCTGCAGCAAAAATAACGGGATTGGCCTCAGTGGCCGGACAGTCCTAATCCCCAAGGACACCCAGAAGGTCCCCTCCAACTGCCAGCCAATGATCTGTCTCGGCACAACACGGATGCTCCTGTCAGGTGTCAGAGCGGCTGAGATGAACAGGCACATGGCTCAGTACATGAGCGGGGCCCCCAAAGGAATTAGCAGCAACACCAGAGGAGCAAAACAGCAGACAGTGGCAGACAGATGTTACATAAACAGAAACATGTGGAAATGTGATTCAAACTGGTGACGATCAGGAGTCAGGAGAGCCTGCAGCGAGCTGATGCTTGTGCCAAAGGTTTGATCGACTGACTGGCACCAAATCTCTCGTTTGTGAACATGAAACCAGTTCTATTCATAACAACCACAAGAAGACACAAAACCCTTCACAGAGACACAAAAAACCTCTGAATAAACACAAAGACATCAAGATCCTGGTTTATCTTCTGTCTGAAACAAGCCTTTATTTGCTCCTGTCTCGTTAAGGCCCACTTTCTTCTGACCGACCAACATCTGGAACCTGCTGAGGGGCAGCACGCAGTGCTTGTGAGCTGTCTGTACAGGTGGATGTGCTGTGGCAGACAACTGTCTACATAAATGTGCGCGTAAGGAGACAAAAACATTGAGAGCAGAAAGAGCTTAAGCTCCTTATTTGCCTAAAAATCACTTCAAATGTTCAGGAAGAGACAAAAGACACAGAACAGCTTCAAAGCTGCGCTACGTTAGGGTTTCAACAGGCCTTCTTCTCCTCCATGCTTCCTCTAATCCTCACACTGATGATCAGCTGCTTCAGCATTAACGTTGCACAGCCCGCTGCATGAGAGCAGCAGCTTGTTGTAAGGCAGGAAAGAATGGCTGCCCGCAGACTGTAAATGCATGAATGAGAGCGAGGCCTCTTCAGTTTATCCGAAACTGCAGTGAAAGTGAAGCGAGCCGGTCAGGATGGGAGCTGCGATTCGACTCTGCGCTGGAGGGCATTCTCTAAAAGCTCCCTCTCTTCCCGCACGTGTGTGACGAACGCCGTTTAACCACATTTGTGTCTGCCATGCTGTTGTGTGGACTTAAAGGTGCATTAAAACATGACTTACCCCCTTCAGAGAGCGGCGAGCAGCACGAGGGGGGTCAGAGAAATACAGAGTTAAATGCAGGAGATCAAAGACGGAGGCAGCAAACTCATTTCACACCACTGCCAGAGGCAATTTGACTGAAGTAAATATTTCTCAGAGCTCTATTGACTAAAAAAGCGTGACATCTAAAGGGAGTTTGGTACGACAGCTCGTCTTTGTGGAGATTTCTGCGGCCACGCCGGTTCAGAAACCTACTTACATGCTGGTGTAGTGGATGAGCCGAGAGGGGGATGAAGAGGAGAGAAGAAAAGGAGAGGGAAACAGGGAAATTACATTACTTTGGAATAAGAAGACATTCTGACTTTATGAATCCTTTTTTTTTTACTCCTGAATGGTGCAGACAACGTTTTTCTTTGCTGAACTTCAGACATTTACAGTGTGAGCTCGCTGTCGCTGAGTGACTAACGCAAAAGGAGGAATCATTACATCATAACATGAAACTGTACATGTTGACCCTGTGAACTCCAGCTGACCTTTTTTGTTTAAGATTCATACCGTATACCGGCTCTCGAAGCCCCTCAGTTCATAAAAGCCCACTTTCTCCTGACTGGCCAGCTTCAGGAAGCCTGCTGAGGGGCAGCCCAGTAGGAGCGTCAGGCTTTTATCGTTAGCGGGGTTTTGATGTCTTTCAGCTGTGAGAAGGTCACATGTCTGCATGGTTTTATTTAAAAAAGCAGAAAAATCACGTTAGTATTGATTAAGATGCCAAATTTCTGACTCCTCAGGGAAGCCCGGTGTGCCGGCTCAGGTATTCAGTTTGAAATGCTCACTCCTGTTCAAACTCACTGAAAGAGTCCACATTCAGCACGTTGTGACGCTGCATGGTCTTTGAGCCAAACGTGTTCTCACAGTGAGGTCAAGTGGAGCCGACTGCAGAGACCGGTACTTATTAATGCGCCAAGGAAGAGGCAGAAAATGAAGCAGCTGTCAGGTGTTCAAGTACTAGAACAAGAAGGAAGATCACCGCTGATCTTCAGGCGGCAATCGAGGCTTCCCGATCTGAGCCTGAGAAGGTCTCCAGCATGACCACAAGCAGAGAACTGAGCGAATGAGGCGTAAAAGGGAGAACGGCTGCTAAGAAGCCATCACTGAGGCCTGCAAGCATCCAGGGAGCGCAAACAGTGGACGGCGGGTGACTGGAAGAAGGTACTCTGTTTGGACTCTTCGATCAGCATCATCGTGTTTATGTCTGCAGAAAAGCTGGAGAGCGTTTTGATGCTAGATGCACTGCACCCACAGTGAAACACAGTGGAGGGTCCATGGGTGCGAGGACAAACGAGTGAAAATCGATGGCATCGTGAACAAGAAGGTCCTCGACATCTCGGCGCATCACGGAATCCCTTCTGGACCGAAAGCGATTGGTCGTGGATTCGTGCACCTGCACAGCCACGGAGGACTGGAGCTGATGGACCAACCAGGTCCACTCGAATCCTGCTGAACAGATTTGGGTTCAGAGATCGATCGCACAAACATTTCATCCACAGCACGCCTCTGCGAACAGCTCGAAACTCGATAACGTTTGATGTTGAAAAGAACATAAAATAAAGCAGTTATAAAGCTGACGGAGGCCGTGCATAATCAGTGCTTCATGGTTATTATATGTGAATGAGGACTAATTAGTTCAGTTCATTTGCCTGATAAAAAAAACAATGTGATTTCTAGTTTTAAACAAGTTGAAAGCAGTTTATAATTAATTATTTGGAAAATGTGCATGAAGTCGGTTTCTCTGGACATTTTTTAGCTTTAAAATGAATCTCCCCGTTAGCAGATTTTAAACCCGTCCACAGATAATAAATCACGTTCACATTCGGTCATGACTTTGCAAACACAGGTGCAGCATCACGAGCTGCCGTAGAAATCTGTCTATGTTAATATGAAGCATGTGAGCAGCCCGAGTGTCGCTCTGCAGCCTCTCCCCGTTTTCTCTTCTTGGAAGCAACATTCAGGTGAGCGTTTAAATGGCTGCAGATCTGTGACGGGAGAAACTCGGCAACTGCAGGAAAATCCATTAGAAAAGCATTGAAACCCCTCCAGTGAATCCAATCGTTTAACTGAAACCTGAGCTATTTTTCTGCTCCTAATGCCGTGCTATGGATTATTGATTTTTGATTTGCCGGCCGCTCGAGCTGAGGGCCTTTTTATCAGAGCCATTACCTCCTTAACGATTAGAGACAAAAAGTTAATTATGTAATTATGGAGCCAATAAGTGACTTGTCTGCTTTGCTTTGCTCTGGTGGGGCTTAAACATTATCTCCTGTGTGCACATCATCAGCGGCAGCGAGGAGAGGCAGGAGATTAACACTTAGAGAGGCAGATGCTAAATTGAATTCTCCAGGCCCACGGCTGTCTGGGAAGCCATTAAGTAATCACAACATTGGCCTTTTTGAATCAATCCGCCGCACGCCGCCGCCGCCGCTCTGTGTGTGCGCACTCTCATTTTTATCGACTGTGAAGAAAAAGAAACAAACAAGTGCCGAGACCATTTATGAAGGGAATGAATTGGGAATAATCTGCTTTTACAAATATGGCCTATTTTCCTTCTTGTTGCTGCGGATCCCAAACTCACGGCAGCTCGGGCCACGCTGCAGAAAGGAAGGGATTATAAAGTCGGATAATTAAATGACGGTTTTTAACTCCACTAAAGCGAGAGCTGATTCAGGGGAATGTGATCACTTCCTTTGGTTTCTGTCCTGTGTGCCACCTCCGCGGGGAGGTGGCACACAGGACCAGCAAATTTTCAATTTTCTTTCAAACTGTAGAACAGGGCACAGGACGCAGGGGAGGGGTGCTCTCCAGCTTATCTGGCCAGCTTTTCGAGCATTACGTGATGATGACATGATGAAGAATCTTTTGTGTCCCGGGCTCATATCCATCTCCTTCCATGCAGATTCAGCAGAACTTGCAGAAAACTGTTGTTATGAATAAAATAAGTGAACGGGCTAACACCCCCAATGACCTTTCCCTTCTGTAGTGGAAGCAGGGTCTGGGGACGAAGTGGACGGCTCTGGATGGTGCGGGGCTGTCTCTGCAGTAAAGGGACGGAAGGTCTTTGCTTCATCAGGTGGCGACCTCCAGCTCGCACTGGGACAGTTTGCAGCTGAGAATCAGACCGAGGCCACGGTCCTCAGCCAGAACAGGCTGCAGTCCTGGTCTGTCGTGGTGCAGAGAGAACTGAGCGTGACACCCAAGCTGCTGATTTACAGGTTGATCTACATTCTTACCCTCACCTATGACCCCGAGCTCTCGGTAGCGACCCAAAGAATGACATCAGTGGAAATGAGCTTCCTGTGAAGGGTGGCTGGGCTCTGCCTTAGCACTGGTGTGACGAGCTCAGTGATTCACATAGAAATCAGTCCACAGACTGTTAGAGGCCCCCAGAGAAGGTCTCACTTTTTAACTATGCTATAATCCGTGGTGATAAAAATGCCTTCTCTTATCCAATTCAGGGTCGTGGGGTCCTGAATGGGGCTGATGGGGTATTATGGTCACCGGCTGGGTGGCAGGCAGGTGGGCGATATAAACACTCGACTTTGTGAACATAACTTGAGAACAAGATGACATATGATTTTCAAATTGATACCAAATCTGCATCTACTAAAAATTCCAGTGAACTTAATCTCAAGGTCAGAGGTCAAGTTTACTGAAAACTGTGAATGCAATAGCTCTAGGAGGTCACATGGGATTTTTTAAACCATGCCACAGGTGTATTTAGTCAGGAAGGATATCATACCGGCTCCCACACTGATAGCTGAGCTGACCATACAGTTCATGCATTTTTGATTTTGCAGGTTTCTCAGTGTAATGTGCAGCTGTGGCAGCGCCACTGTTTCAGTCTTTTGACAAAATGACACTCAAAGCTTTTTGCATTCAGTGAATTTTCATAATGATAATAACCCATCACTGTCACATTGCTGTGACTGTGGATTTTCAGGCCAGGGCACAGTTTGATATCAGAAGGGTTAAAAAATGTTCCACGCTTACTGTTTCATTTTGGATTTTTTGCCTTTTATGTGAACATGGCCTGAAACGCTCTGTATTTCTGCATGATGATGAGGTTCAAAGGACTCAAATGGTGCACAGATTTAAGGGCTTAATTTTTTTTTATCATTTCTTATGAAGAAAATGGATGGATGGATGGATGGATGGTTTGTTACCAGTTATCAGAACAGCAATCTTAACTTATCCTCTCTGACCCCCCCAATGAATGTTTCTGCCAAATTTGAGAAAAATCCACTGAACGGTTTTTGTGTCATCTCCGTGAATCGTGCACGACAATGGATGACATTAATCTAAGAAACACTGCTTGGTCATTTACCTGCATGGCATGATCATGCCTGTAAGAATATAATTGTACTTAAGGAGTTTTCAGTTTTTATAATTGTTTATTTCATATTTCCATTTGATTTTATTTGAGGTTTTGAAATTTTACTCCCGGGGTATTTCTGGGGTATTTCTGGGGTATCTCTGGGTTAACTCTGGGGTATCTCTGCGGTAGTTCTGGGGTAGTTCTGGGGTAGCTCTGGGGTAGCTCTGGGGTAGATCTGGGGCAGTTCTGATGTAGTTCTGGGGTAACTCTGGGGGCTGCCAGTGTTTTTATATTTGTCAGGTCCAGTTGATAGGTTGAAGAAATTAAAAATGCATCCCAATCAGCAGCTCGGGTGTCAGGAGGTTAATACTTAGCTACATCTCTGTATTACTTCAGGGACATTAGGGGTTGATTGGGGCTTACAGATTTGGATTTTTTGAGTGTTTTACTGAGGAATCCCTCTTAAAATCTGTGAACGGTGTTTTGAAACGAGTTTAAAATCCTTGCTGCACTAAAAGCTGCTGTGAAAACCGCACACACTGATTTTACCTCTCATATTAAACCAAATTAAACAGCAAGTTTTTCTCAGCGAGTTGCCGCAGCAGGAGGGCGGTGGCTGAAAAACACTCGACCGCTCGCCGTTAGTCGGCAGGTTAACACTCTGAACTTCACATGCAGACACAGTAATTGGAGGGGAAAGGCCTCGTGGGGCATCCACTGTACATAACCTCGAGGTTAAGGGAGAGCGCAAGTGATTTAATAGGATAATCAAAAAGCCCCCGCAGGTTAGAGAGAGAGAGCAGTACAGCTGCAGTGTGGCGGTGATCTGTGAAATCCAATACTCGAGAAACAGGCTTTTATTTTGGTGGTTTAGGTTGATGTTATATTAGAATTATTGTTAGCCGTACCGATACTGAGTCTCCTGGAAATGCACGCTGCATCGCTTTAGTTCAAACATGATTGTAGCTCCAATAAGCAGTTTATAAACCTAAAAAATAAAATAGAAATAAAATAAAATAGAAATAAAATAAAAATAATTTTTAATCATAAAGTGAGAACCGTGCAGCCTGTGTCAGTGTCTCTGCTCTGAAAATGGAAAATGATGACGATCAGTAAAACTGTGCGAAGCTGAAGACGGCTAGATGTTTGGTGTGTTTGTTTTTAAGGTGCCTGACAGGTGATCTCTCTCACACACACACACACACACACACACACACACACACACACACACACACACACACACACACACACACAC
>JAVDPK010002448.1:107130-119304 GCA_034780415.1 Cichlasoma orientale
TCAGGACTCTGTGCAGGCCAGTCAAGTTCTTCCACACCAAACTGGCTCATCCATGTCTTCATGGAGCTGCTTTGTGCTCTGGTCATGGTGGAACAGGACCTCAGGTTCAGGTTCTCTCAGAGGAGCGTTTGGTTTCTAACCTCAGCTTCAGGATGCACTGAGAACGGCAGCTTTCACCATAGTTTCTACTCTGTCCTGGCTCGCTCTGGCAGCCAGGACGGGAGCCCACAATACAGACTCGCAGAGATGAACTGGATATTTGGGAGGTGAAAAGAAATAATAAACACGGTTATACTGGAGCTGGTCAGGTGCCAGAACTAAATAACAAACAGGGAGACACACAGCGTGGTAAACATTGATGACAATGTGACAAAGGACCAGGACCAGGGAAACAGGTGCAGGTAATCACATTAGACCAGGAAGTAAAACTAAACGCAGAGCATAAGAGACAGGTAAGCACGGGGACAGCGATACAGACTCACAACACTGGCAATAAAACACACGAGCCAAAACCGATGACAGAATAATTTCAACCTTTGAATAAAGAAGTGAATATGAAATAGTATTTTTTCCTGGAGTCTGCTGAGTCTGCTGGTTTCTTATTAATATATTTAACTTGTATTAACTTCAGCCTGGCTGCAGTCTGAAGGTTTAGCTCGCCTGAGTCAGCTTCCAGGCAGTCCTGAAGATGACTGTTGCGGGACGAACCTGAACCTGTGATGCCGTGGGTTAATCAATGATAAATGGGTTAAATAAAATAAAAAATGTTATTTTTCTTCTAAAATAACATCAGGGAGGGGCGCCAGGGTGGCTCAGAGGTTGAACAGGAGACCATATGCCTATGCCGTGTAGTGGCGCAGGCGGCCCATCGCCATTTCCCGCGTGTCTTCCCCATATCTCTTCTCCCGATTTGCTGTTAATCTCCACTGTTAATAAAGAGCCCCTGTGGCCAAAATATATATATATATTTAAAGCTGATGCAAATTTTTCAGGTAAAAACTGTGATGTGAATTTCTGCGCTTCACAGTCGGAAGAATGGTGGCAAACTGTGCAGTGTGTCCAATTTGAGACCTGGTCTGATTTATTTATTTATTTATTTATTGACAATCACACGCGTGATCACGTGGTCCCCTCCCTGAAGCTGCAGGGACGCATTAAGATGCTTCATGATGTCGCAGAGACTCACACAGCCACCTTTCATCCCGCAGCCCTGCTGAGACTTTCCATGAACTGACAGATTTCCTCAGGTAGCACCTGTGTGATACGGCACGTCACCAAATTCAGAAGCTATTACTTCCAAAACTGCTGGTGATTTAAACCTTTGCCTCTTATAAAGTTCCCTGTCTGTGTTACGACGCGTTCTGTCTTCAGGGCTTTGCTGCAGCGTTTCCTGCTGTGTGACGATGCGCTGTCAGCTCACCAGTGCAGGTCTCCCTCTGCATCTTCTCCGGTATCTGTCCCACCAATCCGCTCTTTTCCCCGCACATCACACGCGAGGAAACACACGGTTTACCTCCCATGTCAGCGATCAGGTCCTCTGCCTCCCTCACTTTTCATTTGGTCATTTTTTGGGGGGTCGGGCGCGTAAATGTCGCTGTAAAAAGTGCTGACCGATGTTTTTATCCGCTGATCACTGATCAATGTCTCATTGGCAACACGAAAAACGCGTTAGCGCACAGGTCTTGGCCTGAGCGGCAGCTGTTGGAGTGCATTGTGGGATTTGTAGTATAAGTGGTGGGAGCGCTATTTACCCATGAGCCATTAATAATAGCTACATGAAATCATCTCACGGGCCGTATAAAATTAAATCGCGGGCCGGATGTGGCCCGCGGGCCTTGAGTCTGACACACGTGCTCTAACCCAAACCTCTGCTTAACA
This sequence comes from Cichlasoma orientale, assembly GCA_034780415.1. Lineage (NCBI taxonomy): Eukaryota > Metazoa > Chordata > Actinopteri > Cichliformes > Cichlidae > Cichlasoma > Cichlasoma orientale. The sequence continues at coordinate 109,009 of JAVDPK010002448.1, forward strand.
CAAAGCTCCAAACGGGACACAAACCCTTCACACGGCCCTGAAGCAAACTGCAGCCTCCGACAGCCTCGTAACTCTTGGGATGAGAATGTGCTCAAAGTGGTTTAAAATGAGCTTCAGTGACTCTTTTTAACGTACTGTTCACTGCAGTTACCACTAAACACACTGCAATAAGTCATACAGTTACTTCTCACCTCCATCCACAGAGTCCTCGATGTGTTGCAGGTCCGGGACTTCTGCCTCTTTGTCATCAACAGCTGCTGCTGAACCCCGGTTTCCTTCCTGGACCTCTGGCTGGTCCCGAGGTGGATCTGGGTGATGTTCTTGCTCTTCATCATCTGGAATGTGAAGTCGATCTGTGTTAGAACAGAGAGCCTGTTGCTCTTCGTCCCGGCTGAGACTCTCGGGACTCTGGTTGACTCTCAGGTTCTCTGGTGGATGAAGCTCATTGTCCTGAAGGGGCTGCATCGTGCTGATAGTTGATCTGAAAGGAGACGTCGAACGTGATTACATTTTACAGCTTTCATGAGCACCGCATCGCTCTTTTCCAAGAGGTGGATGTGGTACAGAACCACCTCTGACTCCATGTAATCCTCCGCTTTCTGTGGCAGAAACTGCACCGTGAACGTGCAGCTGCTGTTTGCAATCAGACCGTCTCACAAAAGAAGAAATATCGATATGATTGTTCAAGAAATAAACGCATGGCAGCAGTTTTCACCTTGTGTGTCCCTGTAGATGAACCAGTTTTGATACATAAACATCATGTTTATGATATTTGCCTGTAAATTCTGTCTCTGTGCAGGTTTGGCTGTGCGGCAGGCTGCATGTGCAAGTTTCACATACAAATATACAAATAAAAGCATCAGCCGAACTGGAAATACTAATCTGAGAGTAACAGGAAGCGTGAAACAGGGAGACGCGCTTCTATGAGGGGACGACTCAACAAAGAGCAGGGGCAACACAGACAATATACTCACACCGGGTCATTACAGAGATAGGAAACGCCCGGGAACACAGCTGAAACTGATCGGGGAAAACAAGACAGAGAAAATGAAAATTACACACACACGAGACGAAAGACTAACCAAATAAAACGGGAAATAGGAAAAGAGACGAGAACAAGAGCAGACGTTCAGCCTGAAAGTCCAACGAGGGCCTCCAGCAGATAATCAGGTAACATCTCCAACATCGGCACACATTTCAGTGTGGTCCTGTTTTTCCAACCAAGACTAGAACTTAAGAAACGAGTCAGCTGGAGCTTCTCCAACATCACATGTTAGCTGGGTGCTATGAACTGTGGGAAATCCCCTTCAGACTTACAGGAAATGTGCAAAAAGGGCTCAAAACTTCTGCCAGGAAGCACTCATCAACGTAATAAGGCCTCTTGGATTTAGCAGTGCCTCACAGGGCTGATGTCAGGCGCCCCTACCAATCACAGGCGATTTTCTTGCTTTAGCCCCTCCCACAGCCACTGACATCCCCAAATTTCTTTATGTGGTGGAAAATTGTGGAACCAGCTCTGGATTCATCAGCAGCAGTGTTGGTTTAAGAAAGAGTGAACCCAGGGTGCCATTTCTTCTTATTCACCTCTCTGAAAGTCTCAGCAATGATGGGGATGCTGTGATGTCACTGTGACATCATGTTTAAACTGCCCATACAGGCTGTATGAGAGGGCTGAAAGGGAACAGGTCACTAATGAGGGCGGGAAAAAGACCAAAGCCAAAAGGAAAACTACACAAGGAAGTAACCTTCAAAATAAAACAGGAAGTTAACTGAAAATAGTCCTTCTGGAAGCACGTTCTAAAACATTTGCAGGCACTGATGCAGGCACTTACTTGCAAGCATGAACCTGAATGAACTTGAATTCTTCAGTGATCAGTGATCAGTGGCTTCTTCATCCTCAGCTGAACCTTAGAAACACTCCAGCCTCGTAAAGACTGAGGCGCCTCCACCTGAGAGCAACTGACGTTTCTCCCACTGGAAATGTTACCTCCACATGAACTGGATGAATTTGAGTGCTCACTGGGGCATTAAAACTGCACATTCAAAATCACTTAACCCCCCCAAAAAGTTTGAGAACTTTTCCCCAAAATAAGGCTAAAAAATGCTTTCCCCCCGGAAGTTAAACTGATACCATCTCTGCTGTTTCTCCCACAGATTTCCTTTCCAGCCAGGAAGCATTTCTTTAGCTTAAAGACAAACGTGAGGATCAGCTCTGAGTGCAGACTGATTTGCTGCTGACGGACTGGCTGCTGCTCTCCTAAATTCAGCCTTTCATCTGATTACAGCGCTCATTGATCAGCACGTAAACAATCAGTAAATGAGGATGTGCGTTGGTTTGATGTGATCGTCTCCTCTCTGAAGCACTGCATGCTGAAATCCCACGGGTGCTAATTATGTGTGAGCACAGATTACAAGGATTGCATTTCATACTTGAATAATAACTATTAAAATGAGTGTTTTCCAATTAATTAAACACACTGTCTTTAAGTAACCTCTGGACATCTGCCCCGCGGGCTCAGCTCATTCATGAGCTGCTGGAGGGAAACAAACGAGCGCTGCTTTCATGTGAAAATCTTCACAAAAGAGTCGGTGCCGCTGAGAATACGGCGGGAACGCCGCTGCACGCTTCCCTCAATGTTCAACTTTGTTCATGCAAATTGTTAACATAACTTTTTGATATGATAAAACGGCAGAACAGTGTCATTTCAGGGGCGGGCCTGCTGGGGGGCTCGCCGTGGAGATGATGAAAGAGCTTTTCCGAGTCATTACTCCATCCTGCGGGAGGCCCTTGGCGGGCTCGGCACCGGCCTCCTGAGCATCGTCATCAACCGAGGAGAAGAAGAAGAAGAGGAGGAGAGGTGTGTTCACCTCAGCCGCCACCGAGGGCTTTAATGAAGGATGCTTAAAAAAGCGTGAAAATGCCATCGCTAATCTGCTCGGCCCATCTGCAGAGGAGCAGCCGGCTCGCATCATTTCCCCCTCAGTGCAGCCGGAGAGAGGCTGCTCACTTTACCCAGGATTCATTGCAGCAAATCAATATTCGTTTAGCATTGCATCATCAGTGCAGACTTGAATCGAGGCGCCATCCTCAGAGCTCTGAGCCGCCTATGATAAAGCAGGAGGAGTGATTAAAACATCTTATAAGCCGACACGGATTAAAGCCAGTCTGAGACTAAATAAGAAAAAGCATGTAGTCTAGGCCTAAACTTAATCCATGAAACAAAAGCTGAGGCGACTCTGCCTAACATGCTTCTTTATGCTCCAACATTTCAGAACAACGCTGGCATCCATCAGTCACATAATTAAAACAGTGACAGGGGAATACCGATGTGCAGTGTGAGGATCGGAGCTGCTTCCAGAACCTTTGGGCCAGAGCCTGTACACCAAAGATGGAAGCAGCCACCATGACATCACTCACTGCTTTCTGGAATTTGAAGCCCTAACATCTGTGTTTTAATCTCCATGTTGGTTTATTTGAGCACAGCGGCTTTTATCGGCAGAGTAGACAGACAGGAAATGGGGGACAACACGGGGCAAACTGGCAACAAGCTGGGATTTGAACTCACACCGCCCGCACCGCAAAGCAGCATATGGATGTGGTCGCCTGCTCCACCCCTGAGCCACCCAGGTCCCCATTTGAGCAAAGTTATAACTTCTAGTTTAACCTCCAGGGCTGAAAAATGAAGCTGAAGCACCAAAAAGCTGCAGTTCCTCTGGTGTCCTGCAGAGGCAACAGTAATGAGTCAGTCCCCATAGACTCCCACGTTAAAACTTTACAACAGAAATAAACATGTTTACTGCCTAATACAGAAATTGCTTTGGTCTCTATAGCTAATTTAAAGTTTGCATTATTAGGGGCGTGGCCTCTTTGACTGACAGGTGGATGGCGACACAGGCCGTAGCTGCTAGCTCTCTGCTAGGCTTCACCTCAGCTAACTGGAGTCCCTGAACTGGACCTGTGGACTGTGTTTGTGCTGTTGGAGCCTTATTAATATGGCTGCTGTGCATCCAAGAAGGATTACCTGAATTAGCAGGTATCTGTATTGTAACTCCGCCCTCTCTTCCAAATATGGTCACTTCTGGCTGGAAGAAAAAAAAAATGTCAGCAGCCAAAATTATATCACTAAAGCTTCAGAAACCAATGGGTGACACCAATGGGTGACATCCCATGGGTGGGCATGTCCGTCTTTTATATACAGTTTATGTAAAAACTCAGTAAAGCATGTGACATCATCTAAAATTCCCATGATGCATTTTAATCTGCAGGTATTTCCTCTAAAGAGGATTTGCAGTGGAAAAAGGTATTTGTAGCATTTACAGAAATGTCTAACAGTAGCGTGCTTTACATTTCACAAGGCATGATGGGAAATGTATTTCCAAACATAAGTAATGCAAAGGACGCCATTTTTGAGTCTGTGTTTCACAGAAAGAAAACCCCTGACCGGGATAAACCTCACAAGCTGCGGTGCCTCCTTAAATAGCTTCTGAACCATTTACTAATTGGGATCAACAGCAGTTAATGAGTCGAGCCTGGCCCCCTCTCTCTGCTCCTACCTGCAAACGTAGAAATCCCCGCAGCCTCGTCCTGAAAATCAGTTTCACTTCAGCTTCACCCTGAACGCAGCAGCCATTACAGGTGAATTTCAGCTGGTTCCACTGAGGAAGAGTGACGGGACTTTCACTGAGGCGTAAAGTCTTCACCCTACCGCCTTTCCTCTAATTATAGTCCACACAAATCAGATTAGACCGAGGCCGTGTGGGCTTAAATCCTCAAAGTTCACTGAGCTGCTCTCAGGACACTCAGCATCACCCTCAAGTGTCCATGCTTACCCGAGTACAAACCAATCAATCAGCAGGCCGATCTCCATGAAGTTCATAATTAGACGCAGTTCTATAGAAAACTTTAGAAATGAGCTCCAAACCAACTGTGAGAGCAGGAAAGCGTGACTTCATGTTTCAGAGCAGGAGGATTTTACTGCATTAAGAGTGCTAAAGTACTTCCTCCACCTCTCACAGCATCTATTCAGCTGACACTGAGTCAGGTGTTAAGTATCAATGGAGTGGCATCACGTCCTGAACATGTCCTTAATTCACACAGAAATGACTGATATTTGTACAGGAAACAATCCCATGTTCCTACACATAAACTGGATCAAACTGAACAATAAGCTGAGACCAGATGTTCTCTGTAGTGGTCACAAAAAAAGTTAAATTGAAATAAAATATTCCTCGTTTCTCAGGAGGACATATAAAACACAACCCCCACTCTGTTTGGTGATTTTTTATTGTGTAGATATTAAAGGAGTCGTTATTATAATTGACCCCCTGTGGCTGTTAACTGAACTGCAGTCATGCAGCTGCTAACACAGACTGTATGTAACAGATGGAGGTAGCGTCTGAGACGTAGTCCGCTGGTTTCTGAAGTCCTGTTTTGAAGACTCGAGATGAGCGTTTTGCTGTTGCCATTTTGGTGTTTTGAAACTGGAGCCAACTGTGAAACTGCACACTCATTGGCTAACAACTTGTCAATAATAAGTCATCAGCCAATGAGCATTATCCTCCTTTCTGAAACATGACCAAGATTTACAGAATGGGCTGAAATGGGTGACTGAGCTCATAAAGTGTTTGCAGAAGTTGGCGAAAACCTTTGGTTGCAAGCAGATTGCTGTGGTTGCCTGTGGTTTGCACAGAAGAAGCCAACTTGTCTGCAAACACTTTCCAAATACTTTCAGAGAAGTAGTAAAAGTTGAAAAAGTATGACACCAAACGGAAGCGGAGATCATTCACAGTTAAGGCAAAAATTGCTGAACTCTTACTGTGAAGGGGAGCGGTCTCTGTTTCCTGTTTGCGTCTGACGTTTTTCAAGCTTTACTACTGCTCAGCAAATAGTTGGCAAGTGTTTGCAGACAAGTCGGCATCTTCCCTGCAAACTACAAGTGACTGCAGCAACCAAAGTGAACACAGGGAGATTTCTGGTACGTCCATGTTTCAGTTTCATACCGTCTGTGAGCTAAATCATAGTTTTCATCCTCATGTGGACTCTGTGCTGTGCTGGGACTCCATTTCTAGGCTAACGCTGAATTAACTTAAACCACGAATCTTGTATAAACCTGAGTACTATCAGCTAAAACTAACCAAACAAGAGGTAAAAGCTGAAGAGTGAAAGAAAATATTTAAAAATGTGTCATGCGTGAGATTTGATGGTGCTTCACTGTCATCATTTAATTGGATTTCTGTCCTGAGAGAATGTTGCTCCACTTTACTAAAACTTGGAATAATTTTTTTCACGTTTTCATCCTGTCCGACAAACAGCGAAAAACTCCAAAAACGTGTGAGAACTTTAAACTTTACGCTCCGGTAACCCTGGATAAAAGGCGTCACAGCAGTTTTTGGGGTGCTTTTATTTTGTAGGGGCGCATTAGTTCCACCTGCCTGCAGAGCGCGAGGCAGACTGATGGGGAGAGGAGAAAGTGAGCTAAAGGAGGTCTGTGTCTAAGGGAGGTGGAGTTGAGCCTCCTCTCTCGCTCCCTCCCGCTCTCTCTCTCTTCAGTCTCTCAGCGGGTTCAGCGCAGATCAGTTCCGCAGCAGCCGGAGCGGAAAACTTACGGTAGAAACACACAAACTGCTCCCATCAGCCTCCTGCGATGATTCTGGATGCGCCTCCGCTTTTAAAACTGCTTTTCTTCTTCTTTTCCTCCTTCTTTTCCTTCTCTTCGCTCCTCCGTCCTGCGCTCCGATGTGAGTTCGCCCGTGCGTAAAAGTCCGGCTCCGCGCGCCGCCCATCATGGCTTATCCTCAGGGTTTCCTCTTCCAGCCGTCCGTGTCTCTGGCTCTGCACTCCTGCCCGTCCTTCAGCTCCGGGGTCATCCTAGGACCGCGCACCGAGGAGCTCGGCCGCTCCTCGTCGGGCTCCGCCTTCGCTCCGTACTCCGGATCAGCGACCTCTCCCGGCTTCAACTCACACCTGCCGTACGGAGGGGAGCCCCGGGCCGCCGCCACGCTCAGCTCCTTTGTGGTGAGTGCCCGCGCGGAGCGGATCTTGGGTTCTGGGTCTGTGTAGGTTCTGGGTCTGCAGGGTCCGGGTCACTTTTGGTGCGTAAAAGGAAGGTTTCCGAATTTAAAAAAGAGGAAAATAAAGATTTCCCTCAAAGTCAAATCTCACATTTTAAAAAGTTATTTTTTTTATGTATATTTATATTTAAATTCTTTTTTAAATTTATTGAGAATTTAAGTTTGGAAATGTTGGTTAAAATTATATATTTTTTAAAGCTGGAAATATCTGCAGATTTTGGAAGTTCATAAAAACCTGAATTTCCCTGAAATTTCTCCTCCAGATCCTGTTCTGATTCTTTTTTATTTCTCTCCTTATAATTTCTCACATTTGTCTGAATCTGTGAACTCGTCTTTGTGGGGTTTTAGTTTGAAATGAGCCTCGCTCATCATGTGACCCTCTGATTAAATTCTGTTTGTGTGTTTGGGAACTTCAGCTGCCAACCAAACAAAGGTTAAAGCTGACAGACGCGCAGGCGGAGCCTCGCTTCACGCTGCACCACTAATGTGATCCTTTCCTGTTTCAGAGTCCGGGTTACGACCCGTCCTCGGGCATCTCTGGATCCTTGGACTACCACCCGTTCGGGGCCCTGGGGCCATACCCATACGGAGATCCCACCTACAGGAAGAACGCCACACGGGACGCCACGGCCACGCTGAAGGCCTGGCTCAATGAGCACCGCAAGAACCCGTACCCCACCAAGGGTGAGAAGATCATGCTGGCCATCATCACCAAGATGACCTTGACGCAGGTGTCCACCTGGTTCGCCAATGCCCGGCGGCGGCTGAAGAAGGAGAACAAGATGACGTGGACGCCGCGGAACAGGAGCGAGGACGAGGAAGAGGAGGACAACATCGACCTGGAGCGCAACGAGGAGGACGAGGAGCCGCTGAAGCCGAGCGGCGAGGAGACGGAGCCAAAGAGCGAGGCCGGTGAGTGAGGGGGGAGGGGTCGATTAATCGACCGATCGATTAATTGTTCGGTTTTAAAATAACCCTCGTGTGACACACTTTGTGGACCTGAACGCGGAGGCGCTTCCTGCGTGGCAGCAGAACGTCACCGAGGCTGAAACGAGCGGCCGGGAAACAGCAGCTTCATTTCCCACAGAGCGGAGACGGAGAGGAGCTCCGAGCAGATCTCCGGCTGCTTCTTCTCTTTTCGTCTCTTCTTTTATTTTATTAAATCACCACAGACAAAAAAACTAATCTGGACGCATTTTTACTGTTTTTATTCCACAGGAAGATCTTTGGATTTTGGACCAGCCGCTTTGGACTCTGAGGAAACAATTTTTTAGGATTTTTCCAACATTTTCTTACATTTAATGACACCGATTGAGTCACATTAATCAAACCGACCCCTGAAAGTTAAAATGACTCCTTTTCTGAAGCTGCAGGTTTAAGCAGAAATCTCACCTCTGCTCTGGTTTCACTGACGTTAGAGGATCACTTTCATCATTTATTTAAAAAAATGTCACCACAAACCAAAGTTTAGGAAAAATGTAAAAACCAAAATATTTCAGCTCATTAAAATGAGATTTTACTAATTTTAGGATTTCTTTGTGTTTTTGGATTTCTTCACATTTCAGTCGGTGTCACATTTAAAGCAGCTGGACGGCCTCCTGTGTGAACGATCAGATTATTGATCAGTGATCACTGACAGACTGTAGAAACCTGAAAATCACTTCAGATTTCATATTTCTGACTACGTTAGATCAGCAGTTAAAAGTTCGATTTTTAAACCACTAACTCAAAAACGTGTTATTGAAACGTTTCCTGTGTCAAAGCTAAAGAAAGAAGCCAGCTGACTGCAGCGGTCAGGCCAGCGTGGGGACGATGGAGTGAAAAAGGAAAAGTTGTTTGGATTTGGAGCTCAGTCCGGATCAGCTGACTGGATTCCATCCTGAAACGTGAAAGGATTCAGCTGCAGAACCGCAGCTCCGCTTCTCTCTGATCCTCACTGATTGTTTCTCATTTAGAATCGATTAATTAATCAGTCGCTTTGTTTCAGAGGTTTTACACAAAAAGTTTCAGATTTCTGCTTAATTATTTTCTTTGTTCTTTACAAAATGAGTAAAATTCATTGATTGATTATCAATCAGCTGCTGACTGATTTTCCAACATGACTAATTTTTCATTTTGTTTTATGATTTAGTGTCAGCTGCACTGAAACTGTGAACATGGGGGACCTGTGAGGAGAAGGGTGACCTGAGCAGGCTGCTGTTAATGGGTTAATGGGGCAGCGATCAGTAGATGCTGTGGGGTTCTGACACTGTTTCTGTTTCATGTTGGGGTGAATCTGCTGAAAACGAACCGAACCTGTAAATGCATGGGTGGATTAATCAGTCGTTAGTTGTGTTTGAGGCTCTTGTTGCTGGTCTGACCCGGCCTGTCCTCTCTCCCCCACGCAGCGGTGCGTCGGCCCTCGGCCTCAGACTCCTGCGGTTTGACGTTCAGAGAGGACGGCGGCAGCGACGCCGATCGAGGATTCGCTGATCTGGACTTTAAAGACTCCCCCGGGGACCGGAAGCCGTCCCACATCCCAGTCCCCGTCTCCGTGTCGGTGGCACCTCCTCAGAGCGCCTCCCTGGGGACGCTCAGAGCCTTGGAGGCGGCGCGCACACCGAGTCCGCAGTCTAAGGAGCACTCCTGCGGCGCCACCCAGGGGCCGAACGTGGCCCCTAAACCCAAACTGTGGTCCCTGGCTGAGATCGCCACGTCTTCGGACAAAAGCAAAGGATGTAGTGACTCGTCACAGAGTGGGGGGGCGGGGCAGCAGCGGACCCCGTTCCCCCACAGCCCCGCCCTGCCCCGACACCTCTATTATACTTCCCCCTTCATCCCAGGATACTCCAGCTACGGGCCTCTGGGGACCCTGCACGGCGGCGGCGGCTCGGCTTTAAACGGATTACAGCAGACGATGCTGCAGCGAGCCGAGGTGGCGGCCCGGGACTGCAGGCTGCGCAGCCAGAGCCAGCTGGAGCTGCACGAACACAAGAGAGGCACGATGAACGTGTAGCGCGTTTACCGGGACCGGCAGGTGTAACGGTGCTCTGCGCGGGCGCTCAGGCCGCGGACTCTGATTTGGAAGTTTGAATTTCAGACTGTTTTTCTATGTTGGTCAGATGTAATCTTTGTAGTGCGTTTCTGCACACATCATCAAGTATCATTAAAAGCTAGTTTTATTATGACCGCCCGCCCGCCTGCCCTTTTTTACACAGAGTTAACGAGGTGATTTTAATGGAGGGG
>JAVDPK010002448.1:135450-154302 GCA_034780415.1 Cichlasoma orientale
TTTGATGAGTTTTTAACAAACTGGAATAAAATGAATTAAATGTCATAAAACATCAGAATAATCTTAATAAAATATTCCAGTATGTCCTCAGTGCTGGACAGATTAAATAAAACATTAACTGCACCTGCAAAATGTTTATAAAATGCCAGAAAACAGGTTTAATGTCCCAAAATATCAATTAAATGTGTAAAACTGAATAAACTGTCAGAAATAAAATGGGGGGAACCTTTGTGGGTTCAGTTTGAGGCTCTGAATCCGGACATCAGCCTTTGATGGGTTTTGGGTTCATCGATGATGAAAACGACCGATAGTTCCAGTCCTGTTTCTCGATAGTTTCACCGATGTGTACGCTGGCTGGCCCGGAAGCACGAGCAGCGCCGCCGTCCTGTCCGGCTCAGACCTGTACCTGAAGGCGGAGGACCGCCCCGACGGTTACCTGTTCCCCAGAGAGGTGAGTGGGTGGGGCCTTTTAAAAATGCTGGCATTTTAGAATAGAATGCCTTTACTGTCGTTACACAGAATGTTCACTGAGATTGGATTTCATATTTATTTAACTGTTTAATTTTTAGAAATGTCATTTATATTTTTGGAAACTTTCATGTTTTCATTTTCATGTTTACAATTTTAATTTACTTTGTTCACCCATTTTACAGGAATAAATTTTTATAATTTTTTTTAATTCATATTTTATTCAAATATTTGAGTAATTTTCCAAACATGTGATTCCGAGTTTGGAATTTCATATTTTAGTTTAATCTTGTGATTCGTCTTCAGAATGGTTTGTATTTTTAATTTTTTTTTATTTATTTTTTTTCTGAATTTAAATTTTGCTCCGCTGCTCACAGGTCACCTGAGAGAGATGATCTGATGCGTTTCGGTGCAGCCGGATTAAGTGTGAGGCGTCGTGTCTTTCAGAAATCGCTGCTGAGCGACGGCGTGGAGATCCCCGTGCATCTGATCGGCGACGCGTCGTTCCCGCTGAAGCCCTGGCTCATGAAAGGATACAGCGAGGAGCACCCGCTGTCCAACGAGCAGCGGCGCTTCACCTACGCGCTCGCCGCGGCTCGCTCCGTGGTCAACGTCGCCTTCACGCGTCTGAAAGGACGCTGGCGGTGCCTCCTGAAGAAGAGCGACCTCGACGTCTCCATGATGCCCAAAGTGGTGGCGGCCTGCTGCGTCCTGCACAACGTGTGCGAGCGGCGGGGAGACGCCTTCCTCCCTGAGTGGAGCGTGGAGATGGCGCCATCAGGAACGTATTTAATCCAACCGGAAATCGAGGCGTACAACGGAGACGCGTACTGCGCGGCAGAGGTGATCAGACACACCATCGCCTACAACCTGCTCACTGTGCTGCAGTACTGACCTCAGGACAGGTGAGGTCACAGCGGCAGGGACACGTGCAGGTAAACGAAGGAGGAAACGGCTCACTTCCTGAACATCAGCTGATTTTAGTCAATAAAACACTTTATTATGAAAGTAATTCATTTCACTGACACTTTATTTTGGTAGGAATGATCCAAAAGCTGGACAGGGGAGGATGTTTCTATAACTCACCTGTGTAAAGATTGCATTATTAGAGGCGTGGCCTCTGACTGACAGGTGGATGTGACACAGGTAGCTGTAGCTGCTAGCTGCTCGCCTTCACCTGAACTGCACCTCTGGACCGTGTTTGTGCTGTTGGAGCATTTTTAACGCAATGATCTGACCAATAATGTGGCTGCTGTGGCTTCATTGGCCTAACAGACCATCCAAGAAGGCGGAGCTCCAGCTTCAGGATGTATCTGGATGTCACTGATCAGCAGGTGTCTGTGTGGTGACTCCTCCCCCTCATCTAAATGTGGTCACACCTGGAAACAAAGCCGGATGTCTGAGGCAGAAACTGTGGCTGAGTGTCGGTGGGTTTGGGTGGAACTGCTTAAAGTGCACCTGTTATCCTGCTCATTTCCAGCTTTATATTTTCATGCTCAGCCTGCACTTTTCTACAGGATCACTTCAGTTATTCTTTGTAATTTATTTAATTTTGTCTTCACGATTCTTGAAATAAAATCGTATCGTTAAAATCCAGAATGAGTTGATGCCAAAGGAAACTGAAGGTGTGTCAGAATAAATGTTTAATAAACTGTAAAAATACCAAATTCAGTTTTCATTTTTACTCTTTTGCTGCTCATCTGAAGTCATTCCTGTTTTAGCTGCCACGTGACCTCTTCTTCTTTCCTAAATTTAACTGCGGTTTTGGTGCCTGAAGTTTAGCCAACAGGTGAGAAAGTGAAGCAGGAATCAGTCCTGCCTGCCAGGGTTTCAGGGTTCACAGCATGATGAAGATGGAGCTGCAGGCAGCAGGAGAGGAAGACCTCCGAGGAGCTTCATGGATGCAGACGGTTGGTGTGACACAGGAGGATGCTGGGATAGGGTGAGATGGAGGCAGATGATCTGCTGTAGATCTGCTGTAGTGCCCCCTAAAGGCAGCAGCTGGAAGAAGGAAGAAGTCTAAACATCATTTACAGCATCCAGATCATGGTCCACAAACCTCTTGTTGTTTCCTTTTGCAGAGCTGCAGCTCCACCCTGCGTCCCGGTTTGTGGAGATGGTTGGGTCCAGATGTAGAAGGAAGCCAAAGTCCAGCAGACTAAGTCTGAGTCCATGATGAACTTTGCAGCCTTCCAGCTGCACGAACTGCATTTCTGGTGCATCAGCCTCAGTTTAACTGTCAGACTTTATTAGCAGGTTTAAGGCTGCAGGAGTCACGGTCAGAAACCTGTTTACGTGAAACCACGGAGGGTTTCTGAATCCCACACGCTGACTCTCAGCTGCTTCTCTGAATTCCATGCGTTCTCATTTTATGCGACTTATTTAAATTACAGGTGTCATTTAGAAGCACAGCGCGTCTCCTGTTTGCTGTGGTCACTCTTTGATTAATGCGTCATTCTGTGACTAAAATCTTTACTTCTTATTGCTCATTTTCCAAACTACTGTGTAGTCTTTTTTCATTTCAGTTACCGAGCCTGTTTTCCTGCACTCAGGAAAATCCTGAGAGAAAAGGAAAGTTTATGGACACTTCATTTAATTGTAAAACAGCTCCTGTCATCGCTGACTGCACAGCTGATACAGATTATTAAAGGTTTAAGCAGAGCTTTCCGCACATCCAGCATTTAATCAACATTTCTTTATTTCTGTCCAGTCTGCATCATTTCTAGTGCACATAATGACCGTGGTAAATATGCATCAATTTCCTTCATCTATTAAACTATACTAAGCTCTAATGACTAACATGTATCCGGCCTGTTTCCCTGCGGTCGGGTTTTCCAGTTTAATGTGCTTGCAGGTGAGCTGCAGCAGGATAACGGACGCGCTTATTTACACTCGCTGTGAGCTCCTCAGTCTGTGCGGCAGGCAGATGGTATGAAGCAGAGATTCATGAGCCGAATGATGAGTTTTCATCTAAAAGTTTGGATAAAATTGTGTTTCCCGCCCTTTATCGCTCGCAGACTTTAGAAAAATTAAATTTAATGTTTTTCCCACGGACTTCCGGACAGGCAGAGCGCCACACGCCTGACAAAAACGCAACAACAGGAAGCAGTAGCAGTGTGATTGACAGGTCGGCCCACCAATTCACGCTCTGCTACGCACCTTTGGTGGGCGGGATCCAAATACGCTGTTTTTGCTTTGAGCTAAGGCACGTACGCAGAGACGTGACGTTTCACGCTGTGGTTGGCAGCCGCGCATGCGTCCGCAGCGTCTTCGCTGTGCGTATCTGTCAGAGGACTTTAAATGGCCTCGGCGTCCGGCAACCGCGCAGCTCCGTAATAACGCCGTTATTCCCCAAACAGCACCGGGAACAGCGTCTGGCCCGCGGCGGGAGGCCCCTCTGCCCTCCGGGGACGCACTTTATTCGGTCACCGCGGTGAAAATGAGCGAAGAGGACGAGTCTCTGCAGAGAGCCCGCAGCGGGCTGGAAGACCTGTGCAGATCCCTGAACATGGACGAGGAGGCGAGCGGCGAGGCTTGGAAGACCTACGAGAACATCAGCAGGAACTTCACCCTGGAGGTAAGGCCCGCTCACCTGCGACAGGTAGCTATGTGTAACCTGTTTCCGACGGGGTTTCAGTGTCCGGCCAGGGGCGTGTCCGGAGGGGCTCAGGCTCCTCCATGCTCGTTTAACTGCAGTATTGTAGTACTTCCAGTGCCCATTAGATGAGAGCATGGAGGGGGCCAGCAGGAGTGTAACTGAGTACTTTTACTTGAGTACGTCACCAGTTTGGATGTAAATCCGCAGCTTTTAGGCTGCAGGTTTCCTGGTGTTGGTGCTGAAAGAGAAGGTCTGCTGCAGCCTGATGGAGATACCTGCAGCCTGCAGACAGGATCTCAGCTCCACCACATTCATTTTAAAGTGTGAACTGTAAAGCCTGTTGAATTGTGCGCTTGTGCCCAGGTAATGAAACCTCTTTATTTGGTACATTCTGTAGAGTCGAGCTTGTATTTAAATCTTTATTTTATATTTTTACAGAAAAACATCAAGTTTCTGCTCATCCAAAGCTCACAAAGATGCATTAATGGGATTGTATGAAGTGTGAATATTTTGTTCCGTGGAGTGAAAAATGATGCAGAGCCTCATTCTGGTGCTCCTGCAGCTGAGGAGCTCCCTGAAGGGCTCAGATGCTTTGTGAAGAACTTCCAGGGAAAGTTAGTTTTAGTTTTCTTTGGGTTTCATCAGGTTCTTAGTTCGAGGAAACTTGGTGAATATGCACCCTTATCTGCCTCAGTGTAGGCTTCCTTTAATCTGCAGTGTGACGTTACATGGTAATAACTCAGTGTTTATAGCCTGAGGCCTCAGGTGTTCACGACAGCGAAGGGAATGACTGAAGGAAACGAGCGTTCTGTCTGCATTTCTGCTCATTTCTAAGTTTTTGAATAAATTTGAATAAAATAAATGCCGTCTTGTTTCCTGTATCGCAGGGCAGCGAGCTGCACTGGTTGGCGTGCGCCCTCTACGTGGCCTGCAGGTCGTCGGTGCCGACGGTGGGAAAAGGCACCGCCGAGGGGAACTACGTCTCTCTGACCAGAATCCTGCGCTGCGCGGAGATGAGGTCGGTCTGACGCTCATCATCCTCACGACTGTTTGTGTTATTGTAGTTTACAGTGTAAAGCACCTGGAGGTGCTATATAAATAAAACTGAATTGAATAGAATAGAAACATAATTACAGCAGCGTAAGCATTACCATCAGCCAACCAAGAAGAGCTGTGGACACACATGCAGGGTGCTGATTATATAACGAGACACAGGTGGGGTCAGGGAACAGGTAAGGGCTGAAACAGCGAGGAGACCTTCTCACTTCCTGTTTCAGAAAATGAAAAAATCCCTAAACTCTTGAATTGTTCACAGGTGATCATAACAGCGAGCCCCACATATGAGATTTGGAATAATGTGTAATAAGATGGTCATACCTGAGTGAGGTGAAATCTTTAATCTCACCCGTGCAGGAAACAGAAACGAGTCTAATGAATCACCAGATTTAAAAATGCAGCTTATTTGACTTTAAACACACTGATCTGAAAAACAAGAGCACAAAACCCCAAAATTAATAAAAACACGGGTCCTCAGACAGGAAGCGGCCCGAGAGGTGTTTCCTCTGTGAAAATGTTTTAATCTGAAACCTGCGGATTTAGAAACGTCTGTGAGACAGAGCTCATCGTCTTTACGAAGCTGCTCCTGTCAGTGGCTCAGATCCTCTGCTCCTCTTCCAGCCTCATCGAGTTCTTTAACAAGATGAAGAAGTGGCAGGACATGGCCGAGCTGCCGCAGGACTTCCGCCAGAGCACCGAGAAGCTGGAGCGCAACTTCATCGTGTCCGCCGTCATCTTCAAGAAGTACGTCCCCATCTTCAAGTCCATCTTCAAGGCGCCGTCAGAGGAGCCGCCGCGAGTGCACCGCAGCCGCAAACAGAGGTGGGACCACGACCTTTGACCTCACCTTCATATTAAGGTGGCGAGTCTGCAGCGCCGCCCGTTAACCCTCTCCGGTCCTTGTTTTGCAGACGCCACCCGTGCACCGTGACCGAGGTCTTCAATTTCTGCTGGGTGCTGTTTGTCCACGCCAAAGGTAAACACTTCCTGTTTGATGATGTCATAGAAGATGATGTCACACACACACACACTCTGTTCTCATAAATTAACGCCTATTCAAATGTCCGACAGTCACAGCGCCCCCTGGTGCAAACAGAAGCACCTCACTGACAGGCAGCCGGTGTTTTCCCGCCGCCGTCAGCAGCAGTTTGATGACTGTGCACAAATGCCACCATAATCAGTGTCCTCACAGGAGCTGCAGGTAAATCCAGGTGAAGATGAGCAGGGTGGAGGTAACATTCACTGAACTGTGGGGGCAGCAGCGATAGCCAGACCTCCATCTCCTGGCCCCCCTCCTCCAGCTCCTCTGAGAGGATGCAGAGGTGTTTCCTGCACCAGGGTCTCCTCCCTGTAGAAACACCTCCCCTCGGAGGCATCCTGGTCACATGCTGAACCACCTGAACCTCCACGCGGAGGAGCAGGAGCTCTACCTGAGCCCCTCACCTGTCGCTTTCTCTTTGCTCTCTCGCTGAGCACGCTCTCCACCACAACACTGTCGAATCCATCCGTCAGTCTCCCGCTTCGCCCTCATGAACGAGACCCAGAGATACTTGAGCTGCTCCTCTCGGGGCAGCAAGTCCTGCCCTTCTTCCCCACTTCACGCTCGGCTGCAGCCCGCCCCAGAGCGTTGGAGGTGAGACCATCAGAAACATCCTCCCATAAAACAAACAAAGTTATTATGAAGCACAGGTGAGGATCTGAGTGTCTTTGTGGTTTCCACAGGAGCTGGATTTTCTGATCAGCTTTATTTATTATTCTAGAAATTAACCCTTAAGTCTCTCATTCTTCCCGCTCTGCAGCCGTCAAACACGAACCATTTCCAGCTAATACTTCTGTTTGAATGTGGCATTAAGACCCGATCTGGGGCTCAGACTGGGTGCAGCTTTCACTGCAGTTTTTCTCCACCTGAAGGCTGAAGAGTCGAGTTGCAACCTGCCTCCACACTTTGTGCCAACTTAGCCCGAAGGCACGATGATTCCCTCATCCTGTTTCTCTCTCTTCCAGGGAACTTCCCCATGATCAGCGACGACCTGGTGAACTCGTACCACCTGCTGCTGTGCGCCCTCGACCTCGTCTTCACCAACGCGCTGCTGTGCAACGCCAGGAAGGACCTGCTCAACCCGGACTTCAAAGGTGCTGCACCCGTGCTCCACCGCAGGAGCCTCAGACTCTCACTCTGCTGGTTTTTAGCAGAAGCCTTCATTCCCATTCAAACCCAGTTTTTATGTCAGCTGTCCAAGATGTTTGTTCACACTCAGTCGCCATAGTAACTGTGGCCGGGGTCATTTCTGGAAAACTTTGAGCCAAGTGTGATATGAGCTGGATTATTAACACTGCGTGTGTGAGTGTGTGCGTCCCGTAGAATATTTGTCTCGATGGTTTCGTCCACAGATTCGTGCAACGTGACGTTGAACGCCGCCTGTAAAGGAAGCGCGCTTATCGCTCACCTGCAGCCTTAAACACATGAAATAAATCTAAACCAAAACCAGCCAGCGAACCCGCAGCAGCTCTATCAGCGCTGCCCTCTCTTCCTGTGCTGTTTCCTCTGCCCCCCTCCAGCTCTGTTCCTGAGACAAAGGAAGCTTCCTTCACGGTGAAAAATGGCCCTAAAACATCATCAGATCCAGTCAGCCACAAACTGAGAGGCTGAGCTGAAAACCGCGAGCTGAGAGGGAGTTTAAACCCGGAGATTAGAGGATCGGGGAGTTTTCAGAGAGGAGGGAATGTGTTTTAAATATTCAGCCTGACGCTGAATGAAGCCATGCAGGAAAGTTACAGCCGACCAAACTCTCCTTCCACCTGCTGACGAGGGAGACTCACCCGAGTGTGGTTCTGATTCTGCTGGATTTGCAGCTGATTGCAGAAATTCAGTGGATTCGGTTTAAAGTCCGCGAGCTGTCATCTGCCAGCATCGTGGTGGTTCAGGAGAAAGTCGGCACTTTTACAGCCTGAGCACCATTTTTATGTGTATTGACTCGTGCATGAGCTTCATATTTAAAGGCTGAAAACGTGCACATTTTGAGGCTGGAGGAGGTTCAGGTCCGCCAGGAGACCTGAGAAGCTCCTGGTTAGGTTTAGATGAAGATCACAGTTTGGGTTCGAGTAAACCTTCTCCGCTTTTTTCAAAGCTGCCTCAGAGTCTGGATTAAATACCTGCTGCAGGTGTGAAATAAACTTTCAAAGTCGTGCGACCGTCAGGAAGAAACGGGAACAAACACGTCCGTGATCGTTGCTCAGTTTACGCTGTTGACAGCTTGGATTATTAAGTCCAGCTTTGCTGATCTAAACTGATGAGGCAGGATTAGATGATCCTGATAGTTTAAGCTGAGGTCCATGCCTTATCAATAATATAAACAAGAATCTAACAGTGAGTCAGTGACACGGAGTTCTCTAAAGATTCTCGTCTGTAACTCATCAACACAATAACCGTACATCGAGGTGACTCAGGGCGTCTCCGAGGAGGTGACTCCTCTCTCTGAACAGAGCCTGAGCGGGCGGCTCCGGGCAGGAAGAGGGTAAAATCATGAAGGATGTGATCCATGTTGTTCTGGTCCTCACCGTCTCTCCGTCCTGCAGGTCTTCCAGAGGACTTCAGCAGTAAGGACTTCCGGCCGGCGTTGGGCCCGTACTGCTCCATCGAGCAGCTGTGCCAGCTGCACGACGGCCTGGTGCTGGAGGCCAAAGGAGTCAAGGAGCACTTCTGGAAGCCCTTCATCAAGAAGCTCTTCCACAAGAGGGTGAGACGCCTCCTCACACGTTAGTGTGTCACTGCCAGGGCTCAGAGGGTTATTCGGTTTAAGGGGCATGCCTGAGCAGGTGTCTCTAGATCCATGTCGATATCTCAGAGCAGCAGCCTGAAGGTTTCTCTTAAAGCAGGGCTGTCAAACATAAGGCCCGGGGGCCAGAATCGGCCCAGCAAAGACTCCAATCCGGCCCACTGGATGGCTTTAGTAAATGTGAAGGAGGACATAAACTTTGGACTTTTCAGCCGTTCCTCCTGATAAACAGCTCCCCCACAGCCAATCATACTGCACCAAAGTAATAAAGCAACAGATAAACAAGAACTGATGCACATTTTTTTTACAATGGGTCCAGAGTAAAATAAAAAAAATGGATATTTTCTGTGAATTAACAGAAACTTTCTGCTTTACTTATTGAACTTCATTTTCTTATATTAAGATATCTCAGGGATTACACGTGTAGTTAAAAAGGCAGTTTCACTGATCCGGCCATTTAAGATCAAAGTGCTGAATGTAAAATCAGTTTGATGACCTCATCTTAAACACATTCTTCAGCGTCTCAGACTTCAAAAATAATCCGGACTTTAAAGTTGAATGTAACTCAGGCCTTGACCACTGGGGGCAGCGTTTCACCAGTGGATGTGGATTCTTCACGTTCTGTTGATGCTTTAGCTCATTTTGAAAGCTTTCATATAAAAAAGGGTCATTCCGCTTTAAATGATAGGCAAACATGGTTCTGGTGTATAATTCGGCCCCCATAAATCCCTCCACAGAAACTCCTGAACGTTCTGCCGTGCAAAATAAATACGTTATTCATTGTGAGGAAAGTTCATGCAGCCCACAGGATGTTGGTTAAGCAGTGCTGCTTCTGGTGCAGTCTGGTGCTTCCTGCTGGTGGTGTGAACTTCCTCTCACGTTAGTTCTCCTCTCCCAGATTCTCAGAGGAAAAGAGGACAGTCTGACCGGCTTCCTGGACCCCATGAACTTTGGAGACAGTTTGTAAGTTTGCTCTCGCAGCCGTGAACGTCTCTCGACGTGTTAGTCCAGTTTGGTTTGTCACGTGTAAACCACGCTGAGTATCTCCCTGAGACCCCCTCTCTGCTCTGATCTGCCCTCAGTTTGGCGCTCAGCCGCCTCTACGAGGAGCACGTTTTGGCCACCGGCAGCCTGGATGAGAGGATCTTCACCGGGGAGGGGGCGAGCGAGGACATCGGCACCCCGGGGCCCTGCTTGTGCGAGGGGCCGGAGAACCAGGACAGCGCCGCCTTCAGGCTTCACGCCAACCTCACCGTAAGATGTGAACGCGCCTCTTTATCCTCCCCGTTTGGTTTACTTCCTGCCTCACTAACCCGCCGCCTCTCCTCCCATCAGGCCTCGGCACTGAAGGTTTCCACCCCTCTGACAGGGAGGAAGTACGTGCAGGAGGGCGGCCTGGCATCTCCGCTCTCCTCCGCCATGAAGAGCGTGGGACGTCTCCACACCCTGCTGTCGGGCACCAAACAGGGGCCGAGCGCGAAGCTGGCCGAGACGCTCAGGTACGTTTCAGGATGCTTTTAGAGACGTGACCCGAGGCGAGATAACGCCGTGAACCCACGGTGAACTCAGGACTTATGTTTCTTTAGACATCTGCTCCGCCGCACTGCACGGGAGATTTGACCTAAAAACGAAGTCATCATGTGCGCCTTTACTTTCACCCCAGGAGCTGCGCCAGAGACCCGAGTGAAGCCATCAGCCGGCGCCTGAAGGACATGTTTGACGTCTTCTCTCAGCACTACGAGGACGGCGGCAGGCCGATGGGGAAAGGTACGCACGCAGACTCGCATCACTGTGCACGGCTGACCTGCTGTAACACGGCCTGAGTAACGTTTGTCCTCGCAGACTTGGCGGTGAAGTACTTCCACCTGGCGGAGGCGCTCTACTACAGGATCCTGGAGTCCGTCATCGAGAGAGAGAAGATGATACTGGGAGACGCCGACCTGTCTGTGAGGGAGAACTCACTTATTCTGCTCATTTACAGCTCCATGGTTTTGCTTTTGGACTTTATTTTTATGTGTGTGTGTGTGTGTGTGTGTGTGTGTGTGTGTGTGTGTGTGTGTGTGTTGCAGTGTATTCTGGAGCAGGATGTCTTCCACCGCTCTCTGCTGGCCTGCTGTCTGGAGATCGTCGTCTTCTCCTACAGACCTCCAGGAGATTTCCCCACCGTGATCAGGATCTTCCAGCTGCCCGCTTATCACTTCTACAAGGTATCCATACAGCCTGTATCCATACAGCCTGTATCCATACAGCCTGTATCCATACAGCCTGTATCCATACAGCCTCTGCTACAACAGACACGCACAAATGGATGGAAAGGATGTTGGCTTTGATCCCACTGTTAGCCTCATTTTTTACAGCGTGTGAACACGCTGGCTCTAAATTCTGTTTGATACATTTGGATGTATCAAACAGAATTTAGATACATTTGGATGTATCAAACAGAATTTAGATACATTTGGATGTATCAAACAGCTGGATGAAGGAAAGAAAAGCTCCTTGTTTCTTCAGCCCGTGTCGCTCTGTGTGCGCAGGTGATCGAGGTGCTGGTGCGGTCGGAGCAGGGTCTGTTTCGGGAGGTGGTGAAGCACCTGAACCAGGTGGAGGAGCAGGTTCTGGAGAGTCTGGCCTGGACCAGCGACTCCCCTCTGTGGGAGAGCCTCCGCGGGGCCAAAGACCAGGTCCCCACCTGCCAGGAGGTCAGTTTATGAGATGTTTTAGTGATTTATAGACTTCAGGAGGCTGTTTGTTGTTGTTTGGATGAAGCGGAGTCAGTCTTCATGTTCCTGCTGTTCCTGCAGCTTCTGTCAGCACACACAGGAGGACTTTTTCAGGTCTCTACTCACAGATACATAAATATGCCATAAACACATTTATGTGCATCAAAAGTAACGTTCAAAACAACGGCAGGCTCTGAGTTTATTTATTTACCTTTCGATTAGGTCCCTTTTTAACTTCCCACTCAGTATCCTTCAATTTTTATTATTTTGCTTTTATATTTGTTACACTTTAACTTATTTACATCCATATTTTCTTTGTGCGTTTCTGCTTTATTGTTCATATAGAGTCCTCTGTGATGTCAGCTTGTTGCCTTTTGCTGACCAGTGTTAGAAAATGAGTGATTCTTATTGAAGAAAATAATTTAAATATACAGAAATACTGAAGCAAACTTTAGTTTTATCCGTTTCTGTTTCTGGCCCAACTAAAATCTTTCATGGCCGGGTTAAATCCTGGGAAGAAAACACTGCTGCAGTATTTACACCCGTCCAATCAAAGGTAACCAGGAAGCATCAGCTTATCGGTGCTGCCAACAAAACTCCGCCCTGATCCGTAAATACAGAATCAGCTGCTGTATGAAAAGTTTGTTCCTGCTTTTTTCCTCTTTTTGAATTAAAAAAGGTGGAAGCTTCTTTTATTCGGGTGTTTTTCCGCAGTGTGACCGTCCTGCGTCTGTGTGGCTTTCAGGTGATGCCTCCTCAGTATCTGGAGCAGCACGATGAAAGCGGCTCCGGCAGCGTTCCCGTCACTCCCGTCAGCCGCGGAGCTGAACTCAGCAGCAGCAGCACCCTCAAAGGTGAGCGTCTCTGTCCCGACACACCTGCATACTGTCTGTGTGTCTCCATGTCTGTGTGTGTGTGTGTGTCCGTGCCCATGTGGTGTGTTGTGTGGTTGTGTCTCTGTGTCTGTGTCCGTGTGTGTGTGTGTGTGTGTGTGTGTGTGCGCTTCCTGTTTGCAGTTTTAAGGTTTCTGGGCCACACTGAGCACCATGATGGAGGCTGAGATAAACTCACCTCCTCTTCCTCCCCCTCCTGCAGGTGTGTCCCCCTCCCCCACGACCCTGTTGGACCGTTACAGCTCCCCTCCGACAGGCACAGCTCGCCGCCGTCTGTTTGTCGACCCCGTGGACGGCGAGCCCGGCCTCGCTTCCAGCGGCTCCACCGGCGCTGCGGCGACCGCCGTCACCAAACCCGCGAGCCTCGTCACGGCCATCCCTGCGGGGCAGACTGTGGTCACCATGGCAACCGCCACCGTTACCGCCAACAACGGGCAGACGGTGACCATCCCAGTTCAGGGTGAGGGCCGGAAAACACAGGTAAAGGTAAAGATAAGAAACGGCACACTGACCTCTGACCTCTTCGCAGGGATAGCCAATGAGAGCGGAGGGATCACCTTCATTCCGGTGCAGGTGAGCGTGACCGGACAGGCTGGCGCCGCCCTGCAGCCACTATCAGCCCAGGCTCTGACCGGCACCATCGCCGTCCAATCAGCCGCCGCCAAACCGGCCGCCAAACCGGCCAGCAGCCCGCTGAGGAAGGGCTCTCTGTCTCTGTTCTTCAGGAAGGTACGGCCCACCTGTCTGCACATGCTCAGTGTGGACATGGACCTCGTTCCTGTCCTGTTCAGCTCTGGAAGGAGGCTTTCATCAACTGAACGTTTTAATCGTTTATTTCTCACAGGTGTACCACCTGGCCAGTGTCCGCCTCCGAGATCTTTGTGCCAAGCTGGACATCTCGTCTGAGCTCAGGAGGAAGATCTGGACGTGCTTCGAATATTCTCTGGTGCACTGCACTGAAATGATGATGGACCGACACCTCGACCAGCTCCTCATGTGTGCCGTTTATGTCATGGCGAAGGTCCGTAGGTTCTTCTTTATCACACATCATCATCAGGGCGCTCTCTCTTAGTCATGTGTTTCAATAAGCTAAAACTTCTGGAGATGCAAAGAAGCCAGCGTGGCTGTAAGGTGCTGATCCGTGCTGGGCGGCGCTGAGCAGATGAAATAAAAACAGCTTTAAAGTCTGGAGGAGCGAAGCAGCTCCACCTTCAGCCGTGCCCTCAGCTGAGGGGTGACAGCAGCATTTATTTGTTAAGATAACTCCTCGGTTCCTTTTAAAGTCCCACTCTCTGCAACATCCTAGTGAAACTGCCACCAGCAGGGGGCAGAGGTTTGCCACGAAGTTTGACTCTTCCTGACTCTTCCAGTAAGAACCGAGCATGCAGCAGGTGTGAGATCCTGCAGGTAACAGTTTAGGGAGCTCTGTCAGCGACCTCAGCTTTTATCTTCATTCCTTCACTCTCTCAGAGCTGCTCCAGACGTCACAGCCTGCTCTTTTTTATCGTTTCTTTTTTTTTTACGTCTGTCTCTGAGATGGTGCTGCTGGTGATGCCGGTCCTTCCACATCTGCCTGGCAGTCAGCCTGTCCTGAGGCTGGAGGAACATCTCTGTGAGCTTTCTGTTTGTTCCCGCTGAAGTAAATGTGACCTGTTTGTTTCTGTCAGGTGACCAAAGAAGACCGATCCTTCCAGAACATCATGAAGTGTTACCGCTCTCAGCCTCAGGCCAGCAGCAACGTAAGAACCTCTCAGCTCCTCCCTCAGAGCCTTCCCACCACCCGACCACTGTAACTGAGCTGGTGCTGAGTGCAGATCTGCAGCCTCTGTGATATTCTGTGACCTTCATGTTTCAGGTCTACAGGAGCGTGCTGATCTCAGGGAGGAGGAGGCGTCACTCCCGCACCAACAAACCGAACCCGTCCGCTGATGGAAGCCAGGAAACAGGTAAAAAACCCGATTTCATCCTGAGCGTTACCTCCCAGAACCTGCTCAGTCAGTCGGTATGTCTGAGGCTGAAAGGTGAAAGGTCGTATTTTCAGGCTGATTTCCAGCAGTTCCGGTTTATCAGAGGGTTTATAGGCCAAAGTCTGTGATTTTATTTTTGTGTCGGTTCCGTTAAACCTTGTAGCGATCAGAAACCTTCGACTCCCACAGAGATTGTTTTAAGTTGAATCCTGTTGGCTTTTTGTTGAGGGAACCGGGGCAATGCTGGCCTCAGGATTAGCTTACAGTCTCCATCCCTGCGGCTCTCCGTCTGTTTAAGCTGCTGTCCACCGTCACTGCAAGCCTCTTTGCAGCCCACCTCCACCTCCCTCCTCCATTTCCCGCAGTTTTTACTTTAATCAGCGTCTCATTGGTCACTGAAGTGCTTCTGCTCCCGTCTCTGTTTTTCTTTCCAGCAGGTGGTGACATCAGCCCGGTCCCTATTCGCTCCAGCAGCACCTTACCGGCCCCCCAGCCTGGCAGCGCCCCCTCCACGCCCACAAACACCTCCAACAAAACTTCCTTCACCTCCGGTGCCGGGGAGGAGGAGGAGCGAGGGGACCTGATCCACTTCTACAACAACGTGTACATCAAGCAGATGACACGCTTCGCTCTGAGATACTCGCCGAACTCGCCGTCTGCCGGGGTACGTGGGCGTTTGCCATCACTGAGGACTGATTCACAGCTGGGTGCCATTCAAATACTCTCTGATCCTTTATTGATTATTAATACACCGTTAACTGGTCAAAGAGGCCACGCCCCTAATAATAAAATAATGCAAATTTAAACATTAATAGATTGTGAACAGGTGAGGTATAACGTGAGTCTCCGCGCACACAAGCTGTGCAGCTTTGGGATTAACCCGTGGAGGTCGGTGATGGCTCAGGTGTTCCTGATCTCTCTGTTCTTTGCGTGTTCAGGTGGAGACCCCGCCTCTGTGTCCGTACCCCTCCCTGAGGACCGGATCTCCCCGTCGGATGCTTCTGTCCAGCAAACACTCCATCTACATCTCACCTCACAAGACGGGCTCCGCCCCCTCGACCCCCCAGGAAAAGATTTACTACTACATCTGCAGCAGCCCCCCCAACGTAAGACCCCACCCGACTCACTGCGCACACACACGTGTTCAGCAACAATTACAGCCGCCCGTTATCATTAATGGAAAAGCTTCGATGACGCGTCACTCAGAGGTCGAGTGTTCGGCTCAGGTTCCACTAGAAGCCGTTTTCAGGCCTCGGCTGTAATTGGTCGTATCTGTCATGTGAGGCGGGACGTGGAGCCACAGGCCGACTCCAAACACTGAGTTATTAAACATTAAGCTGCATAACATCAAAAAGCAGCACAGACGTGTAGTGTTTGAGTCAGAGATGTGTCTCCATGCATCTTTATATTTTTGCCCAGCAACAGTATCCAGGAAGTCGTGTGGGATTCGGCTGACCGCGTGTAGAAGTTGGAGTAACTTTAATTTGTTTAATGACAGAAGTAATCGGACTTCCTGACGACTTCACAGCTGATTTTCTGTAAATCCGACGGTTAAACTGGAGAACGTGAGCACGTGCAGCTCAGACTGAAAGAGCTCTAAACACTTCTGTCTTCATACAAAACCACCGGCCGTTAGAGCTGATCAGAGCTTAAACCTGTTCGATATCAAGTAACCTGTGACCTCTGACCCCTCAGCGACTTCAGGAGATCAACAGCATGATCCGCACCGGAGAGACTCCAACCAGGAAGCGCAGCATGCCCCCGGAGGAGGAGACGTCGCCCAAACGCGTCTGTCCCGACAGCCACTCGGCTCTGCTGCGCCGCCTGCAGGACGTCGCCAACGACCGCAGCTCCTCCCACTGACACACACACACACACACACACACACACACACACACGGAGTGTTTTATTGTGAAGGAGCAGCCTTTTTCTTTCCTGCCGTCGTAGTTAGCGTCAGCGTTGCTTCTGCTCTGTGTCTCTGTTATCGTGTTTCCGTCTCCTTCACTGTCCGATCAAAGTCTGTAAATATGTGTACAGAAGAGCAAAGAAAAGCTATTTAATGGAGGTGGGAAGTGTAAGTTAAGTGCCTTTATTTTGTACTCATTTCTCTGTTTACATCCTTTATTACAGGCTCTGGATGTACAAATAAAAAGTAAAAAACTGAATGCGCCAGCTCGTTCTGTGTAAATGAAAATAAAAGAACAGGAAGGAAGTGTGGAAACTAAAACACTATGTTCTCACCTGTGCCCACGAGCTCTGGGTAGTGACCGAACCAATGAGATCACAGCAGCAGAAGTGAGCTTCCTCCAGAGTCTGTCTCCTCTCCCTCACAGTCATACAGCCCAGGAGGTCCAACTCCTGACCAGGTGCCTCCTGGGGGAGGTGTTTGGGGCAGACCCAGCATTAGACCTCCATGCTGGCTGATGTGTGTTCATTTCAGTTATTTTATACCGGGATCAAAATGACCCCGACAGGTTTAATCATAAATCCAACATATTTAACGTCCGCTTGAAAACGCAGCGACGCCAGAATCAGAGGACGAAAGAGAAGCTTTGGAGGAATAACGTGGATCATAGTTTGGATGAAAGCTGCAAGATGTATTAAAAGTTCAGATTTTTTCTTTTACAAAACATGCAAACTAATTGTACCTTTGCAAAAGTAATATTTTTCCCTTAGATTACAGTAATTACATAAACACTAATGAGAAGAGATAAGTGTTACTGTCTTGATTGCCTCTTACAGAAAGTCATTCGCAGAGAGCCAAGTCAGCTGTAACCTGCAGAAACAGCTCGGCTTACTGAGATCAGTCAGACCCACTGAGGTCAGTCAGACCCACTGAGACCCACTGAGAATGTGCTCCAGCAGATCATGAACTGCAGCCCGGATTCAAAAGCTCAGTTTAAACCACATTCAGTCCAAAGTTAAAGTCATTTCGGACTCTGCTGCACATCAGCTGTGACTGTTTCCATCAGTGTGATGGAAACAGGGATTCTACTGTAAATGTTTCAGAGGGGCTGACAGCTGCATTACTGCCCACAGAGTCTCACAAAGGTGGAGACTGAGATCTGATTCTGAGCTGATATTTCCATGTTTAGTTCATACACTATGCCGAGTAACATCCCATTATTAATCCATGATGTTGGCCAGTACGTCAGGGAGATGCACAGAAACTACGACACTGAGAACTGATTGGGGAGACAAACAGGTGAGGGACGAGATGCAGGTGAAAGTAATTAAGAAGTGAAAACAATCAGGAGGACAGAGAGGAAGCACAGCTGAGACACTCAGACCTGAATAAAAGCACTGAACACGACGTCAGCGGCACAGTCGAGGCTTTCCTTTTCACAGTATCCAAAGTCGAACTCAGTGAGGACGTAAAACTATTGAGGAGATAATCGAGCTCACTGGGAGCAGAGTTTAGGTAGCTGCTCTGCACTGTGCTGGCACTGAAGAGGATACTAATGAAGGAATTATATTCTTAAACGTAGTTACAGCACTTTCAGAAAGACTTCTACTGTAATAAAACTTATTCTCTCCACTGCTGTGTAATCCATTAGAGTAAATGTGAATGTTACTGAGAAATGATCAGACAGGAGGGGGCTTTCAGGGAATGCTGTTAAATCTTCCGTTTCTATGCCATATGTCAGGACAAGATCCAGAGTGGGATTATAGTGGCGGGTGGGCTCCTTTACATTTTATGCTTCAAGCATTCTGACAGTTAATGAATCATCACCCCTGTTAGAACAAATCAATATGTTGATCAATTATTAAATCATCATCATAATAATAATAGGAGTTCCTAGGATACTGGGAGGCGGAGCCTTCAGCTTTCAGGCCCCTCTTCTGTGGAACCAGCTCCCAGTTTAGACACCCTCTCCAATCCAGGAGGACCTCATTCAGACAGAAATCAACAAACATTAATGAAGCTCAGTTTTAAAAGAGAAAAACATTATTTTTTATTATTCCATAAAAATCGCACAGAGCAAACGTTCCGCACTGGATAATGAAAACGATTCAAAGCAAACGCAGCAGACAAACTGAAAGACAAAGCAGTTTAAAAGGTTTAGAAATCGTGAAGGATTCACAGTTTACAGAAGAATCTGACAAGCTGTTTAATGAAAACGAAATATTTAGCTCATCAGATCCTTTGAAGTGATGCTGAGAGATGCTGAATTCTATCTTTTCATCAAAAAATTATTATTGTTGAAAAAGTGAAAATACAAGAGGAATTAAAACTGCAAGCAGTGATGATCGGGCCCGAAGCACCCCCGACCCGTGGCCATGTCGTTAACCGGCATCACGTACAGAATGTCTGTAAAGACTTTGTTAGATTTCCGTGAAACTAAATCTCTTGCTCGCCATGTAATCCCAATGCAG
>JAVDPK010002448.1:154402-165461 GCA_034780415.1 Cichlasoma orientale
GAGGAGTTCGTTCAAACGTGGAGGGTGGAAATCGCAGAAATCGGGTCAAAATCGGAAATTCCATCCGATATTGCCGGATTCCCGTTTGGCGTAGAGCATGGGTACAAAAGGCTTTTAGGTAGGTCTTGGGGAGTTGGACAACTGTACCAAATTTCACGTTTCTACGATAAAGGGTCAATGCGGAGGGTGGCATAGTTGGCATCGGGGGGCGCTGGGGGGGCATTTTGCCCCCCACCACCCCGAAACCATTAAAATACGTAATTTTTCACCAGGTCTGATGCACGTGCAAAGTTTGGGGAGTTTCTGAATATGATAAAGCCCCCAAATTAGCAATCCTTTTGCCTGAATAATAATAATAATAATAATAATAATAATAATAATAAAAATAATAAACAGAGCAATTACAATAGGGCTTCAGCACTTTGACGTTGTCAGTGCTTCGGGCCCTAAATATGATCATTTTAATGGTTAAAATAATTAAAACGCTCACATCAAAAACAGCCACACCAGCCCGAACACCTCTCACCAGCAGGGGGCGGTAGAGGTCAGGCTGGAACTGCACCTGCCCAGCAGAAGTGAAAGCGCAGCTCTGTAAATCAGGCAGGCCACTTTTATTTACTCAGCACATTAGAGAAGAGCAGGAGGTGCACAGAGCAGTTCATCCAGCTCAGAGACAGAAATGTGATTTGACGCTCCGCTGCATGGCCATGGTGGCAGCAGGAACCTTTCTGAACTGATCCACGTGACTGATGAGGAGCACCTGAAGGGTCCTCGAGGCTCTCCTCAG
This sequence comes from Cichlasoma orientale, assembly GCA_034780415.1. Taxonomy (NCBI): domain Eukaryota; kingdom Metazoa; phylum Chordata; class Actinopteri; order Cichliformes; family Cichlidae; genus Cichlasoma; species Cichlasoma orientale. The sequence continues at coordinate 155,190 of JAVDPK010002448.1, forward strand.
AGGGCAGTGGAATAAACCACGGCTCCTCTGCCACGAGGAGAACAGGAACATATTTATGAATAATTGGAACAAGCCACGCTCTGCCTCCTGCTGGGCGTGTGTGGTCACAGCGGCGCGTGGAGCTGGAACCCTGTAAACACCTGCATGTTTACACTTCCCGAGAAAGGTGCGCAGGTCGGGACAGACAGCAGAGCGCACAGCAGCTGATGAGCTCTCACTGAACTGCTCCGCTGCAGATATGACTGTTTGCATCAGTTCTTCAGGAGCTGATAACATCATGTTTGGATGAGATCTCAGATTTGATTTTTAGAGGCTCAAAGTTTAAATGCAGCCTCTGAAAAGCCGCTCACTCCATTTGCACTGAGACAAAGATCGACTTGATCGGCATTTGGATCATCGGTCTGCAGGCGTTCGATTTAGATTCTCTGTGTGTCCAATCATAACATAATGGACCTCTTTAATCATAAGGAACCGAGCTTTTATTTACAGCATTTTACCTGAAATGCTCAGAGAGGAAAACGGCTCCAGAGAAGCTGAAGGAGGAATCACCGAAGAATTTCACAGAACCTTCCACTCATGTGACTGCTGCTCGTTCACACGATGCTTCTCGCAAATGTGAGAGGATGAGGCCCAAAGGCTTTTTGACCTCTGACCTTCAGATAGGATTCAGCAGAAAGCATTCAGAGCATGACTGCAGGAGCTGTTAGGGTAAAGAGCAGGCTGGATTTGACGATGTTTTGATAATTCATGAAACACCAACACAAACAGGGTATCAGGACCCTGCAGTCAGTGACCACCTCCAAAGAGGACAGCCCCCACCAGGGATTAAATACCTGGGACCCTCCACTTTTGTTACCCTGCTCCTCAAAGAAGAGCCGATAAACCAGAGGAGACGGTTTAAGCTCTGAAAGCATGTTTGGAGTGAGAGGAGTGCACTTCTTCTTCCTTTGTGTTGGCTGTGGGGGGGCCTTTAGAGAGCTGTGTATGAAAGGATGCTGCAAACCTCACTGAGCTGAAGCTACGCTGTGAAGGAGAGTGGACCAAAGTCCTCCTCAGTGATGTGACAGACCGACGGAGCCACAGTGGAAACATCACTGCAGCTTATTGCTGCAGACGGAGGTTCTACAGCTGCTGGATCAGGAGGTGGACCCAGTTCATCAGGACTGTTTCTGCATTTTGCTTTTTGTTAAATAAATAATGACAGTATGTTAATGATCAGGAGAATTTTGATTACGTCCTGACACATAAAACCTTTGACCTGACAGAGGGTGCAGTTTCCTTTTCCCGTGTATGTTCGAAAGAATCAGGTATTCATGTGCAGTTTAGCATAACTGATATCTGGGGCCTCACTCTGAGTGTTAAACCTGTGACTGACCCTCACAGTGCGACTGTCCTCCCTCACACATGGAATCTATCTTCTCCAGCAGCTCCTGGATCAGTTTTCCAGCTTGTTGTTGACACCGCTGCAGCTCTTCAGCAGCTTCTCCAAGTTCTCGTCTTCTCTGATGAACTTCTCGATGTTTTCCACTTGTTCTCTGAGAGCATCTTCCAGCTGTGCAGACAGCCGAGTGCTGAAGAGTCCGGGGGTGTTGAGACCCCCGCAGAGACTCTGAGACCCAGAACAGTTTGTGTTGGAGAAACAAAACCACATTTACAGCATCGCCCCTTTGAAGCTCTGTGTTTATTAGCATGTACAAACATGGGTGAGGTGCACTGGATACATGAAGCTAAAGCTCTGCCTGCATTCACACTTTCATCAGCACAAACACGTCTGTGTAAGTCCAGATTTTCCCATTCGTGCTTCAGCAGGTCGGCGTGTTTCTGCTGTCCCGTGTTCTGTGCTGAAGCTTCCCTTTGCTGGCCCGGTCTGTAATCAGTAACTGTCTGTGAAGCTGATTGATTGAGAGGAAAAGCAGAAAGAAAAACTGTGATCAGGTTTAAATTACACACTGATTATGTCCCTGTATCTCTGTGATAGCGTGGCTTTAATCACCTGCAGCGATGCTTAGTTAACCCTCAGATTCACAGTATGACGCATGCCTTCTTTTTCACTGCAATCACTCCTCCCACCACACCTCCTACTGAACCCGACACTGCAGCTCCTATTACAGCTCCCAGTGAAGCTTCTGCTCCCAAAGCAGCAGCCACACCAGCTCCACCACCTGCTCCAGCTGAAGCTCCAGAAACCGCTCCAGCTGAAGCTCCCTTAACCACAGCCCCAATGAGCGACGCCGCTCTCCCCGCCTGGCCTCCGTCTCCTCCAGCTTCCATCCTTTCCTCTTTCTGTGTCTTCTTTGGCTTTCTGGGCCTCCTTGAGGTGCTTCAGCTCTGGTTCCTCTGAATCTGTGAGAGAACTAGAGAGAAGCAATGAAGTGAAACTTTACACTAAACTTTTTTTTTATGTAATTAATTTCCTCTTGAGAAGGTTACAAAGTGCTTCACAGAAAAGATTCAAATCAAAGAAAAGAAAACAGAGAAATGTAAAAACCAATACAGCAGCTCCTGTTCTCATCTTAACCTTCAGATCGTTCCACAGGTGGGAGCTCTGCGGGCGTGTGAGGGGTTAATGAGCCCTCAGCGTAATTGAATGCTTTAACTGTGACGAGTAAAACAGAATTTCAGAGGCAGCCAGTGTAAATTTATCAGTTCGGTTCATCAGTGCTGCCTGAAGCCGGCGTGACGTGATGTAAATCGGCTGCAGCCGGGAATCGAATCTGATTCTGGTGAAGCTTCCTTTCACTTCATCAGTAACATGGATTTCTTCATCATCTCCTGACACCCTGCTCATCAGAGGTCCCATCAGAAGCACAGGGGAGAAGGTTTGGGGACGACTCAGCAGAGGATTGGAGATCAGCTCGTGCCGTGTCTTTGTAAAAAAGTTTGGATCTCGCTAAAAATTATAAATGTTTGTCTTAACGATGCACATTTAAGCTCCGCCCATCACGCAGATGCGTCAGGGTTTCCACGCACACACAGACTGAAACACTAAACTACTGCTGGTGCACTCACACTCGTTTTCCTTTTACAGTGACGTTTGTCTGATATTTTAACATTTTGTGTTCTGTTTGTGTTCCTTCCTTCAGGTTTGGTGGTCTGGGGTTCTTGCGTGTTGTTTTTGATGGATGTGCATCGCCTGCTCTCACTGAGAGGAGCTCTCTGTTGGGTCATTTTTGCTCATGTGCATCTTTGTGTGACAGCACGGCAGTGATGGATTCATTCCTCGAACAGGCCCCATGGGGGCGCTCTGACAGGTCTGGGCAGGTTGGACCTGCTCCGTGCTTCATCAGGCATCACTTTACTGTCATCAGTCTGATAAGCTGCTCTGCTCTTCGGTCTCGGATCTTTAGCAGCTGCTTTAAACCTCTGAAACTCTGAGAAGCAGCTGTGAAACAATCACATCTTTAAAATCACTTCTCAAAGACCGACGCTAATTTTTTAGGTACGTTATGATTTATGTGTTTACTGCATAGTTATTATTTACTTCATCTTATTTGTTTAGCTTTATGTCACACATGAACTAAATATAAATGTTGTTATTATTGGGGTTTGTGTCCAGGTGCAGACGAATCCTGTAGATTCTTATGGATGCTCCCCGCCGGGGGTTCGAGCCCCGTTACCAACACACATGAACGCTGAGGAGCTGCATCAGCATATTCTTATCATCCCTATAAATCATGTTTGACTTAATGTTTCTCTGGACGTACTTTTGCTTTCATAATTTATTCTGATACTCTACGGCGATTTTTGTATTTACAGATTTTGTTATGAGAAAAGAAAAAAAATTAAGTTTTTTAACATGATGAATCAAAGCTGCTCCCTCACACTGTCTTTGTTACAGTTACTTTGTGACAGTTTTCATCTGTGAAACAATGTAATAAACTGCAGGTAGTTTCTTCTTTCAGCACTGATGTGAACTCAATTAACACAATTAAAGAAGCAAACAACATTTTAAACATACATCAGCTGGCTCAATATGTAAATATGACATTTATTAAAAGCAGAATGATACATTTTTATCTTTGTGACATTTGATCAGCAGTAAGATCCAAAGTCCAAATCAAATAAAAGTCGTACTTACGAAGCCGTTCGTGTTTCAGCTGAGCTGTGACGGATCGCTGATCATCTTCCTGAAGACTCGTTTTCATTTCAACTCTTTTATAATCTGCTGCCAGTCTCCTCCCTTTAAATCCATCAGAACCAAATACAGCGAAGCTCCGTGTTGGTGCACGGCAGCTGTTCATGCTCAGAGTTACAGGTTACATCAGTGCAGCAGAGACGAGTCTGAATTCAAGCTGATGATGCTGAGATTCATTCACTGAATTCAACCTTTATACCAGCTGCATGCTGTCAGTATAAAGACAGTATAAAGAGTTCCTGTCAGACGGTCAAACACTGGGCTACATCTGCTTGAATTCAGTTGTGTAAACCCACACAGAGCAGCAGCAGCTGATCACAGCCTGACACAAAGACAATCTACTGGAGCTACAACAGAAATTATTGTGAGTCATGATAATTTTCCCCACACTGAGACACTACAACCGATCTTAGGGTCCCCCCACCTGCTGAATCCCACTGTATAACCCCTGACTGTGCTCATGGTCCTGTTCAGGTGAGGCAGAGTCATCCACTCGTGTTCTACACAACAGTGTTCAAGCTGAGCGCATTCACTAGAAGTTAGATTGAAGTTTGTTTTCTCATGTAATAATATTGTTTAATATAGACAAGGTTCAGTTAGCTTTGCACAGGAATCGCTGGTAGAAATGTCCCCCAAAGAGCTGAGTATTTTTAAAAGTATTTTATAAGTATTTGTACTTCTACTAAAGTACAGACTGTCTGCTTTTGCCACCTCTGGTCTTTATCATGTCTCCAGATAAAAAACACACCCTGACACCTGTGTCACCGACCTCAGTGGTGACGCAGGTGTCAGGTTAATATATGTTTTGCTTGGATCTTACTGTCATGGTTCTGGGTTTATGACCCAGCATTTTAGCTTTTTGGACTTTCAGTTTTCTATTGTTTAATGTTCCTGTTTGATTCCTAGTTTATTGTGTTTTTGCAGTTTTGAATTTTGTACCTTTTTCTGGTCACTCCTGGTTGGTTTCATTGTTTCTATACTCAGAATTCTTAGTTTATCTTTCTGAGTTCTGTTCTTGGCTGTTGTTCACTTTCTATTGAATCCAGTTTCAGTTCTCAGGCTTCAGTGTTCCCGGCTCTGTTTGGAGTTTTATTGTTTCTCCAGTTCAGTAGATTTATTCCTGCTCTCTGTTCCTTGTGCTGTACTTTGAGTCTTCTGCTGGTTTTCCTTCCTCTTGTGTCTAGTTACCTGTTGTATCCTTGCTCCTCCAGTGTAGGTGTTGTAGTCCCTCAGTGTGCCTGCTTCCCTTGTTTTGTTCAGTTGTGCTTCCTGGTGTGTCCTATCTGGTGTGTCCTCCTGCTCTGTGTCATGTTGTCTCACTCAGGCAGTGTGTTTCCTGGTTCCGAGTTTCCCCGTGAGTTCCTGTTTGTTCAATTATTATCTCCAGCTTTCCTATAGTTTCCTTCTACCTGACGTGCAACCAGTGATAAAGTTGTGTATTTCTGAGTTCACACTTTCCCTCCTGAGTCCTGTGTGTGTCTGCCACCCTGCAGAACCATGACTCTTATATTGTTGAATATTTACACGTTTCAGTGAGCTGTGGTGGTTTAATCCCACTGGTTTCCTCACTGTTCCTGTGGTGACAGCATTCTGTTGTTTTCTCACTGTGGTCAGGTTGCATGGACAGACTAGTGGACCTCACTTTCATGCCTCATTTGTGTTCTTGGGGTGCCACACGCCATTCTGCTGTATAACAGTGTAATAGCATATTTACAGCACTTCTTGTAGCAATGGGCCCAATTGCTGACCACTTATATTCAATATTATTCCGTCAGCAATTCTGTATGCTGCATAATTATTATTTATATATTGCAAATGGCTTATTTACTACTGTGTAATTAGGTGCATCTGTATAGTTGTGCAAAACAGTCCAACACGTCCAAAAGCAGGTCAAACACCCCAAATCACATATTTCCTAAAAAGCCAACGCCCTCTAGATTGGATATGACATGCACTGAAACTTGTCCCACCTTCCTCGATGTCATGGACATGACATAGTTGTACAATGTGTGTCATACTGAAATACAACGAGCTTGTGTACATGAGACTGAAAGAGCGATGCATCCCAAAACCTTAATATTAAACCTCAACCCTCCAGCATTAATAAAGGTTAGGCTCAGGTGACTACGGCCCTGCTCAGAGTTTCTGTCTGATTCCTCAGACTTTTATCTGATTTAGTGCTCAGTCAAATAAATAAATATATATCTAAAAATATATAAAGGTGAGATGGGTGGTCCATGATTGACCTCCTGACCTTCAGTGACTCAGACACCTTCAGATTCTGACCAATGATGGTTCCAGCCTTGTGAATCGGTTAGTTGATTGGCAGCTCTGGTACTGATGATCCCAGGAGGTTAATGGGCTCACTCACAGGTTTTTTACCACCATCTCTTTATTCTGGTTTAATTCAGGAGGAGGTGATTTCTGCTGGACCACTCCACAAAGCTCTTCACCAGCTCCCTCTCCTCCCTCATGATGATTTCAGTCAGTAAATGATGTCTTTATGATTCCTTTGCACAATAAAAGAGCTTGCAGCTCAAAGAGCATTGCCTTTGTTACTCTACACCTGAGAGAAGAGGAAGAAGCACCCATCTGTCTCAGACGTCATCCACAGGGGCATGATGGGTAAAGCTGACTTGGTGCCAAGCTGAAAACCTGGAAACCAAACCTTCCTGTGATTCAGGAGAGCGTCTGATCTGAAAGAGTGTTTGTTGCACTGTGTGTCTAAAAGGTGAGCCGTGTGCCTCCCGTCAGTGAGGTTTAAGAAGATTTATTAAGTTATAAAGTTTATTAACTAAAGTCCACGTGAATTAAACTCTGTGAGTCTGCATACGGGCCCCTCACTGCAGACTGCATCATAAAGACTTTGATCTGTTCTAATCTGAGCGTTAAAGGTTTACAGAGGTCATCATCAGCGACTGAGGAGCCTGGAACAGGACTGAGAGTGTCTGTGTGAAATGTGCTGCAGCTGAGTGAGGTCAAAGGTCTTACGGGCTTTTTGGACGAGGACAGCTCGGCGAGGACCGACGGCGTGAGCGCTGAGCTGTAGATTTCTCTGTAACGCTCCACCGTCAGACCGTGGATCCGCAGAGGCTCCTCTGAAGGACCGTCAGGTCTGTCGGGTTCATCCAGCCGATGTTTGACCCGTCAGGAACATCATGATGTCTCCTTACTTTATTTTACTCTGGTTTATTTCATCACATTAGAGCCCGTGACTGACCGGGCTTTGTTCCTGAAGCAGAACTAAAACCAGAGCGGCAGAAATGTGCATCCTCAGCTTTTCTGATTCATGATTCACATAAACGGAGGAACATGGTTAGGATTCTGCTAAAGATGCTGAAGATGGCACTTTTCCTTCACCTGCCTACAAAGAGCCAATCAGTAAAGAGAGGAAACATGCTGGCCAATCACGTTGCTGCAGCAGCTCCTGCACACAGATTCAGAAACGAGTTTAACCCTTTAATCCCTGTTCTGGGGCCAACCGTTTAAAGAGGTGTTTAAATCTCTTTAGACTTTGAGCTCGTCCATCTGCATCTCGGACCAAATGCTTCATTTTCCTGTTTCTTACCACAGCAGGAGGGCACCTGCACCTGCACTTTGTGCTAAAATGCTGCCCCTGGTGGTGAAAGGGTCAGTTTTTGGAGATTATGATCATTTAAAAGGTCTCTTTGACCCTAAAATGCTGTGAAATTACCAAATTACAGCATAAAAAGATTAACTGGACTGAATCACCTGATGCCCTCCACTGCAGGTGTTTTTACCCTTTTCTGCCTCCACAGTGAAGTGAAAGAGTTTCCAGCAAACTGAAAAGTTTCACGTCTGCAGCTGTCACAGGTTATTAAAGCCCTGCAGCGCTCTGACCTGAGCCGAAGAGGCCTTTGGTCGGCGGTCTGCAGCAGACGAGGCTGCGCTGCCGCCCTGATGGTGACGCACATCAGCCTTCTTTATCTGTGAGGAGAGAAGAAGATGATGATGAAGACGCGTGCTCCTCTCTGAAACCCAGCGAACAGAGCATGTATTCAACAGTGTCTGTGTTTCTGTCTGTATCGGCGAATAATCACGAAGACAGAAGCATGTCAGCGGTTACCTGCTGCAGAGGTAACAGAGGTTTATTACAACATGACCGCAGAGACACGCTGGAGAAAACCTCCCTTCAGGACTTACAGTTACCTTTTCCACAGCTCCAGTACACCTGTACAGGTGTAACTGCACCGCCTTTCAAACATCATACAAAGTCTTAATAAATGAACAGCATTAATATTTTTAACTCTACGTGAGCACATCTGTGATGGTGACGATTTAAACCCTAATTTCCTTTATCTATCTAAACCAGGGGTCTCAACTCCAGGCCTCAGGTGTGTTGGATCAGGGACACATCTAAAACCTGCAGGACACCTGCAGGACACCGGCCCCCGAGGCCTGGAGTTTGAGACCCCTGATCTAAACTGTTTCTTACCTTCTCCATGTGAAGCTGCGTCTCCTTCTGCTCTCAATGCACTAAATGTATTTTACAAATTTTATTTTTGAGAAATCACAAATCAAAACATTCTGCTGCTTAAGTTAGAGCCTTTCAAAGTAAAATCTGGGTGCAGACGTCAGAATAAAAGCACAGAGTCTGTAATAACTGAAATGAGCCATTCAGAGTAATAATTAAAAAACTTGTTAAGTTGGAATGTGTTTTAATTTAAGTGTTCCTTCATCCATGGCTTGGTTTTTCCAGCTGTGGCCACGCCTCTTTTAAACCTGAAGGTAGATTAGACTCGATTAGATTAGATTAGATTAGATTAGATTAGATTAGATTAGATTAGATTAGATTAGATTAGATTAGATTAGATTAGACTTTATTAATCTCTTTGGGAGGTAAGAACACCTGCAGCCTCCTTACTCCTCCGAATGCATCTGAGGAGCAGAGTGATTTTAGGTTACAGGCAGAAGGATGGAGGATGGAGGACACGAGGATGAACAGAGTCCACCTGCAGCTCTGGCAGTCTGGAGGAGTTTGCAGGGCTGAGCTGCTGCTGGTTACCTCCTGTTTGTCAGTTAGGAAGCTGTGCTCCGGTGTTTCGGTTTCTTTTAGTTTGTTTCTTTGGAATTCTTTGGAGTCCTCATTCACATCTTTTCAAGCTGACCTGAAAACTCGTTTCTGGCTTTAAAATCAGGCTGATTTGACTGTTTTCTTCATTTTCTGTGCTTGAAACGTGTAAACGGGGCCTCAGGGAGGATCTGAGAGCCACAACTTAAAGATCAGAACGGTTCAGTTCATTCAGCGGTTTTATTCCTTTATAAAAGCTTTGTTGCTAAATGGCTGGATTTCATTTCTTTAACAGGAAACTTTCCTGAAACCTTCTTATGAAAGGACATGAACACGCTGCTCTTCATAACCACAGAAAATGTTAAACTAATGAACAACTAGAAGTTTGCATCTTCACAAACAGGAGCTGTCAGGATGGACTGAGGCTCCTGGGGGCACACACCGGGCCTGGTTTTCTCTGCACAGCCATTAACCGGGTGGCGCTGCAGAACACACCAGGCTCACACTCACTCCGTGTGTGTGCATGAACACAAATCTGTGACAGCGATAAAGCTCCTCGCTGTGATGGAGGAACTGTGATGAATCGATGCTGCAGAGCTTCATTATCATCACAGATGATGTCTGCATCCTGAAGACAAACGGGCCGGTCGGCTGCTCACACCGATCAATGAGTGCCTCCACAGAGCAGAACATCTGTCATCTCCACCCTGCAGCCTGACCCTCCATCCTCGATTTAATGAACACCAGCAGGGGGCGGCAGAGGACAGGCTGGAAATACACCTCACTGCCAAAAGTATGTGGACAGGAGACAGGAGAAGTGAGCGTGAGATGACGTAGCTGTGAAGTCACTTTTTTTCCTGCTCCTGTTGGTTTGTGTGGCAGCTCCAGTCAGACTTTGTGTTTCTGTCCTTTACACACTGAAGATCCATGAAACAAGCCGAACTTCCAGTGAACTGAGACTCCTCCTCAGAGCTGACAGTAAACATCTGACCTCACAGCTCCTGAGAAACATCTGCCGGTCCAGACACGCAGCAGCAGACACGCAGCAGCAGACACGCAGCAGCAGACACAACAGCGCTGCAAACCAGGGAGATTTGAAACTGCA
>JAVDPK010002449.1:24999-60581 GCA_034780415.1 Cichlasoma orientale
TGAATTTGCTGGGACATTCACTCCTGAGAAGATTGGGGAATTGTGTTAAGACACACCTGAATGCTGCAAACCAGCAAACTGCCAAAACGTCTGTTTTTGCAAGTGCATTTGATTATCAGCCCCTGGCTGCTACCTACAGTATTGAAGCAGGACGGGGTGACTTAGTTTACACAGGACTGCATAAAACCTGTGAAAACTGTATATGAATTTTTAACTTCATTGAGTTTTTTTTTTATGATGATGATGATGATGATTGCATTTCCACTTTGACTTGAACACTGATCTGACTTTTTTATTTTTATTTTATTTTGCATCTCCTTTGATTGTGAATTAACCTCCTCCATCTGTGTCAGTTTTCATTATTATAACACTTCCACATTAGTAGACGATTTATTCTTGTAAATATATATTAGTTTCTATTAAAGCATTATTAAAAGATGCACCTTACACCCTGATCCAAGATATGTCCCACTGAGGTCATATTGGTTGGTTGTTTTCCTGTCAGGGACAGCCCTCCATAAAGAAATGGAACAAAGTTGCATTATTAAGAGACAGAGATGACTGGATTAAAGGATTTGAAATCCCGCCGGGCAGCCATGTCTTTAAACCTCTTCACCTGTGAAAAAAAACCTCCACTCAGACTGTGACAATACATCTGTCATTCACAAAGTGTGTCACGCTCAGATAGCCTACAAATACTGGTGTATAAATGTACATGTATTAATCGGACTGATAAAAATGAAAATACTCATAATGCATGGTGAAAGCCAAGGTTTTATTAATGTTAATTTGGGGGAAGTAAATCAATACTGTCCTTAAAAATGAGAAATTATGTCCATAAAAAAAGAATGACATAAAAAAAATCTATTCAAACCCACTCATCACCTGGATGGAGACAGGCAGCGTCGTCAACAATTGTGGTTGACGCTGTTTACACTCAGTGACTCCGCACTGCCATCTAGTGGTCACTTACGGCTAATATTTAACCATCATGCAAAGCACAGCCTTTCAGTGAAGCTTGATTATGTAAAAATGACCACAGTTTGAAGACATGCAAACCTAACAGAGAAGAAATTGTATTAACTTGTAGTTTCATTTCAGAATTTAATCTTTGTTTTCTTGTTTTGGTGAAACGTTGTCAGTTTAATATGGGGCAGCAAGTTTTGAGAGGAGCGATAATGAGGATAAGTAGGAAAGTTTAAACGTGTTCAGAAATTTCCCCTTGTGCCTGGAAAAAAAAATAGGAAGGATCTCAAATACACACAAGTACGGTAAATTTAGTTATTCTACTTGGTCCACCTGCAGCCGTTTTGTGCTGTAGTTACAGTTTATTGTGTCATAATTGCCCATCCAATCAGTGCTTGGGAAGTGTGTCTAAGAATGAAAGTGAAAACTCTGGAACCTATCAGCTTCCAGGAAGCAATAGCCTAATCGTGTGAATGAAAATAACCCAAGTCCTTCTCTAATCCCTGCCTATCCTTTTTATCTCAGGATTCAGACCAGTCGGAGCAGTGTGCATCTGTGAGCCTGCAAATCACCACGATGCATCCCACGTCCCGTTAGACCCGAGTGGCAGCGCCGTTTTTGTAACTGTAGTTTAGCTGTATAGTGTTTAGTAGCTTGCAAAATGAGTGGACATTTTGCTGCAGCTTTTTGTTTGGCTTTAGTTTTTCTTCCTCTGATGAGCAGTCCGTGTCCTGCACAGTGCAGCTGTTTCTTTCACAAACTAAGCGATGGATCAAAAGCAAGGTAAACTCTGAATTTCATTCGTAGCAAAACTGTATCCTTATGTCTTGCTGTAAAACTGAGTTTCCTCTCTTCAGTCACTCTGTGTAGTGGGATTAACTTGGAGTTGCTCTTTAATCTCCTTTGCTTTTTACTCACCAATAATCTGCAGCGTTTTTTCTTAAAGAAACTGAACAGTTTTTTTTTTTATGAATGTTTAAAATATTCTTTGCTGCAAACAACCACCCCGACAGTCCTTCAATTTCAAAGTAGCTTCATTATTACATGTTCTTTAGAAATAATATATTTTATTATTATTTTCTTGCAGAAGTGTTCTTTGCAATGATCCAGAGATCACGGTGGTTCCTCCGAATTTCCCCACCGACACAGCAAAGCTACGCATTGAGAAGACTGCAATCACTCGGATTTCTAGCAACACCTTCCACTACCTCAACAATCTGGAGTTTCTCTGGATGTCTTTCAATTCCCTGAACTCGCTGATTACTGACAGTTTCCGGGGTCTATACAACCTTAATGAACTCAGACTGGATGGAAACTCCCTCACCTCCTTTCCCTGGGAGTCTCTGACAGACATGCCAAACCTGAGGCTCCTCGACTTACACAACAACAAGATCTCCAGCATGCCCGCAGAAGCCATCATGCATATAAGGAACATCACCTATCTGGACTTATCCAGCAACAGTCTGGCAACCATTCCTTCTGAAATTCTCACAATGTGGCTGAGTGTGAAGCCCCCCCAGGACACAGATTCTTCTAAACTAATTCTTGGTGAGGATCAAGCTTTGATATATTAAGATTTCTATGTAAGCTGCCTTACATGACAGCTACTTCTTTAAAGCTGAGTAAGGGATTAGTCTAAATATACTATGTGTGCAGCGTGTCAAGTTGTTACGCTAATTATGCTTATTTTTAACCAGTTCCAAGTACTGAGTCTTAAAATAACTCAGTAAAGTAAAGCAGCAAAGCAAATTATTGAATTCTTTTCCCTGACAAAATCTTGCCATGCTTTCCTCTGCAGGTCTTCATGATAACCCGTGGCTGTGCGACTGTCGACTCTATGATCTGGTTCAATTTCAGAAGTCTCCCTCGTCCTCTGTGGCACTCATCGACACTCGACTGAGATGCGCTGATCCCGAGAGCCTATCAGGGGTTCTTTTCACTGAAGCGGAGCTGCAGAGGTGCCAGGGTCCTCGAGTGCACACGGCTGTGGCTCGTGTTCGGAGCTCACTGGGCAACAATGTGCTGCTGCGTTGTGGCACAGTTGGGGTCCCCATCCCAGAGCTGTCCTGGAGCCGCGCTGATGGCAAGAAAATGAATGGGACTGGTGAGTTTTGTTGAACTCATTCCAGATGTGCTTAGATTAAATTTATTTCTGCCCAAGTGTCAATGAGATTAAAGTTTTTGTTTTTTGTGCCAATCTGCTTATCTCTGTGGACGTCTGCTTTTTTGATTTTTCCAGTTCAGCAAGAGATTTCAAAGGAAGGCATCATTTGGTCAATTCTGAGCGTGCCTGCTGTCTCTTATCGGGATTCTGGGAAATATATTTGCAAGGCGACCAACTTTGTGGGCACGGCAGATGCTGTCATCTCCTTGGTGATCACAGATTCCTTTCGGTCAGAAGAAGCAGGAGGTGTTGGTGGTGGTGGTGCTTCTAAGAGAACAAGAGGGAAGAAAAATGGTGGCATTGGCAGAGCGGCATACCAGGAGAAGCTTATTGCCAGATATGTTCCTCCACCGACATCTACCGCTGCTCAGCCCATCATTGAACCTCTTAATGGCAAAAGTGTGACTGGGAAGTATGAGATTGAGAGCTACAGCATCTCTGATGGTGGTTCTCAGGGACGAGGGAAAGGTTCAGATTCTCAGAAGCCACCGGAGGTGCAACAAGATGCTTTAAGTAACTTGTCAGCCAATGCCTCTTCGTTACAGCAAGCTCCTGATAAAAGGGTAGTGCGTTCGGTCAAGGTGATTGGTGACACTGACCATACTGTCTCTCTGAACTGGCGAGCTCCTACAGCCACAAATACCACAGAGTTTAGTGTTCTATATGCTATATTTGGTGAGAGAGACATGCGTCGAATCAATGTGGGCGCTGGAAGAAATAGAATCACAATTGACGGCCTTGTGCCAAAGACAAAGTACATTGCCTGTGTTTGCGTCAAAGGCCTGATCCCAAAAAAGGAGCAGTGTGTAATCTTTTCAACCGACGAGGCAGCCAGTGCCAGTGGCACTCAGAAGCTCATTAATGTGGTGGTGATAACAGTGGCATGTGTGATTGCTGTTCCCCTGACATTGATTGTGTGCTGTGGAGCAATAAAGAAACGTTGCCAAAAGCTGCTGGGGAGGCAATCCAAAGAAATACAGGACTCGTACGTCACGTTTGAGACCCTGGGCCCTGGGACCAAAGCTAAGGGGATGGAGGGTGAGTATCTAACCAGGCTAAATCCCGACGAATCCAACAGGCTGCTCTCGGCGAGATCTAGTGTTGACTCAGAGGCCATAGCCAGGACTGAAGGGCTACCCAATGAGTACTTCTGCTAAAACCAAATGTATGCCTCAATTTCCTGAGGATGCACCTACTCTGTTGTGCTCCACTGCTAGAAAGATTCAAATTACCCTCTTTTTAAAGGCCATCTAGAGGATACTTGGAGCACTGTTTTTGACTGGATGTATGAAAATAAATTACAGTCTTGTGGGAGTAAAAAATCACCATTCATTTGGTGGGCGTCAAAAAAGGGAAAATATACAAAGTAACACAGATGTAAATTTACAGGTCGTGTAAAAATAACCTTTTTTTTAATTTATTGTGCACTTTCAAAGAGAAAAATGTCTTGATGCCCTGAATTCACTTAAACCCAATGCATCATTTCTTTTTCCAAGTTGAAACCTCTGCGTTGTGTAAAAATCTATCTGTCTAAAGTCTTTAGGGAAACAGCAGTTTATTTAGTCTGTTTTATATGTCAGTATGATGTGAATGTGCCAGGTTTGCTGTTGGGTCAAAAACCTGAAATACAGTACATTTTCTGATGTGTATTTATTTGTAACCGGAAATATATATGTACGTATGAATGTACTGTATAAAAAAATAAATATTTTTTTTATACTGCTTCATGCTTACAGACTTTTTCGTTACATCTTTACTTTCCACACACACACGCAAACACAAACAGCCACACACATATACTCTGTCTATAAGCTGCTAAAAAAAGGTTTGTTTAAAGAAAGTAAATACAAGTCAATCACAGATTTGCTGATCAATTAATGCAGCGTACAGCCAGTTCGAGGCAGGTTTTGTAGCATTAAAGACTGAATAACTACAGTAAATACATGTATTGTCATAAATTTGGTACCAATATTCATATTTTCCAGTAGATCAGTCCTTGTCATTTTGGTGATTTCTGCTCATGTAGTGCTCCAGCAACAGTCTCTGTCAGATTAACTCAGCGTGCAAGCAAACTGCATCAATAGGGAACAAATAGTATATGCTTTATGTGAAACTTCAGATATTTCCTGTATCACTGAACACGTGACTAATCTGTTAAATTATAATGCACAACTATATAAAAAGCTTGGGAATTAAAGGATATGAAAGTGTGTGAAACTGCAGAGCTGTATTGTAGACGTTTGTTTACACACTTGCTTTGCTTTATGCTGATCTGGCCTTTATCAACCTGAGAGACAAACAGTATTTAGATTATTGAGGTCAGTCCTCTCCAGACATCTGTCTCTGTCTTTGTGCAGCCCTCCCTCTCAGTGTTGCTAAGCCTGACGGGCTCCGGCCCACTTAACACAGATGGGCCTCCTGTCATGTCAGTGCTGCTGCTTTAGTGGGGAACAAATAAATTAAATTAGTCTGATGCAAAGCATTTTGGGGTCATACCTGATACAAGAACTACTATCAAGCTGAACTCATAACTCTCGATTGAAAAACACTTGAATGTTAAATCTTTAGGTCCTTTTGAGCAGATCTAACAATGTGTTTAGAAAAAGTGGACCATTGCTATAAATACACCTGCGTCTCACATGTCATTTGGCCTCTTAAGGGTTACGTCAAGGGAGATTAAGGTAATGGGCTTTCTTTCACGCAGCCCATGGGCATGCCCTGCATTGACAGGTCTATTTCATATGCTTGTCTAGGATCATGGATGTCTTTTATGCCACATTACATATCACTTTAGTATTCTATCTCATCTCCTCTGGATCATCAACTTGTTTGTTCGGTTGCTCCTGCACAGATGATAACTTAGGAAGGTAAGTGACCACTGAACATATGCTAACTTGTAAAAGCCGGTTGTACGTTTGCTATAAGCCTGTTGTGTTTTGAACAACCTAAGCGCGGCTATAAATAAAACCTATAGCATCACTAGTATGAAATGCACAGATAAACACCAAATTGAAAATAAATTGTGCAAAAGCTGCACGTACTACGCAAGCATCTTTGTATAGAAGAAATTTACTTGTCTGTCATTCTAGGTCTTTACTATGTATGGAAACCTCCATGGGACAAATCCCAGAGGACATCATGCATGATTTCACTAAAATCCGAATTGAAAACTGTCACCTGACTGAGTTACCCCGAGGTGCCTTCTCAAAAGTGCGTTCCTTGGAGTTCCTCTGGCTAAATTTCAACGAGATCACTTTGATGCACAAGAATAGCCTGGAGGGGCTTGCTAACTTGACTGAGCTGAGGCTACAAGGGAACAAGCTGAATTCAGTACCTTGGACAGCATTTCAGGACACACCGAAACTCAAGATTCTGGACCTGAAGCACAATCAACTGGATGTGCTACCTGAACATGCTCTGAGATATTTACCTGCACTGACCTACTTAGATTTATCCTTCAATCAGCTTAGTGTTATAGCAAAAGAGGTCTTCATTAATTGGCCTCTCTACCAAATAGCTGAGAAAGCGTGGGCAAAAGAAGGGCTAGTATCCAATGTGGTTTTGGGGCTCCATGACAATCCCTGGTTGTGTGACTGCCGCCTCAAAAGCTTTGTGGAGTTTGTCAGGACAGTCACCCCCCCGATCATCCTGATGAACTCTTATCTGAAGTGTTCAGGTCCAGCTTCCAAAGCTGACAAGTTTTTCCACGAGATTCAGTTAAAATCATGCCTGAGGCCAGTGACGTCTGCCCCAGAAACTAACATCACTTTACCTCTGGGAGCAAATGCAACACTAACATGCTTAGCAAAGGCCAGGCCGGAGCCAACCATTCAGTGGATGTACAGTCTGAAGATTATAAGAGGATTTACTGGTAAGATTTTTTTTTTTATCACTTCATCCATTAAATTGTTGTAAACCTGCTGTTGGAGCACTTAGTGAGGTATATATTGAACTCCCAGGCTGCAGTGTTTTATGAAAAGATATAGGGATAATACTTACAGCATAATACCAATATACCTGAGCATGTCATTACTAGATGAAAAAAAAAAACCTGTGATTTAAATAGTCTGATGCTCTGTTTTTGCCCTGCAGCATCGCAGACAAACATTGATGAGGAGACCTTCTCTTCCCAGCTCCTGATCCCCTCTCTTCATCTGGCAGACCAAGGACTCTACACCTGCATCGCCAACAATTTCATTGGCAACTCTTCCGTTGACATTAAAGTTAACATCACCTCTTCCAATTCCTCTCTTCCGCTCCCACCATCTGTCTCCATGCTGTCATCTGAGGAAACCGCCTACATTGATATACGCATTGCCAAGCAGACAGTTTATGGAATCACCCTAGAGTGGCATGCAGCAACAGAAAACCCTGCAGAAACCTGGTTCACTGTCCACTTCGGCAAATATGATTCACGAAAGAAGGAGATGATTTACATCGGCCCGGGCATCAACAGTTACTCGGTCAGCCATCTGCTTCCTGTCACCAAATACGAGGTGTGTGTGACCCTGAAGAACCATCCACCAAGGGAAGGTCAGTGCATTGTGTTTGTGACAGGAAGTGACATTAGTGAGATGGAGCAGAAAGAAAGGCTAATCCACATTATTGTTATTGTGTGCGTAATGGTGCTGGCTGTGCCGGTTGGCATGTATGCCTGCACAACAGAGGCCAGGTTCAGCTGTGTGGAGCGGTGTGTGGATCTGTGGAAGATGCACAAGATGCGTGAAGAGAACCTGCAGGAGAGGGAGAGGCAGGGCACCTTTGACAGCCTGCAGGCGACCAGTGATGAAGCCTTGTGCAAGGGCTCGGTGGAAAAGCCAACAAAGAGACGGAAATCTGAGGATAAGTGCAAAGGAGGAAGTGCAGCTTACCTGTACTAGCATCAAAGTCAAGAACTGCATTTATAGGGCATGTATATATAAATTAAGTTAGTTTGTAGCTTACGTTTGTGCCTATGCGATATAATAAAGCTAGTCATACTATTTTTCTTAAAAATATCTACCCATAAGCTTTCTGGGTCATTCCAGAATCCTTGAAGACTCTTCTGATCATGTAAATGGAAAAAAAAAAAAAGAAAACATTTTTTAACCTTATTCTCTGGTAAATTAATATCTTTGTTCAGTGGTAAACATTTCTTTCCTTTCAGCAGGAAATACCTTCAAAACAGTAATACAGTACCAGTCGGTGAGTTTGTCCAAACTTTTGACTGGTACTGTACATTTTGTGAAATGATGCTTGACAGTTGAATATCTATTATAGCTGTTTATTTATTTATTTGCTGCTTATATAAACTCATATACATTGTATATATCTGTATATACCACAAGCTGTAACCTAAAAATGGAGATGCCTTTCTTCCTTGTCAAAGGGATGGTTGATTTTCTGTTTTAATACACACAAAATGTCACTTAGTTATTCATATTTTGATACTACATTCCTAAATTTGAAAAAAAAAAAAGTATGTAACTAAGTTATCATACAATGCTGCAGTATGATGTGGTGGATTGTAAGTGTGTTTCTAACCTACTCTGATTTACTTTATTTTGAAAAAAAACAACATATTTTAGTATTTTCTTTTAAAGACTCCAGATTTATTATCACTGAATGAAATGCGTTTGATGTGGATTAAAGGGAAGTCAAAGACAAACGCTGAGACGTACTCAGATTTTTTAACACAATCACTCAGAGGATTTGTTACATAAGCTGCATTTTCTCATGCATTTATACATACACTGTTAAGCAGATTAAAGTGATTTTCTATCTGAATCCTAGTCAGCGGAACATGATATTTCCATTTAATGATGTCTCTGAGCTTATTGTGTTCACACAGCAACTGTATTTTCACATGATTTTTTGCATGTTGCGCATCAGTTACTACATATTATATTTTTCTCTTTTAATATATAAACAAACAAGCTAAAGTTGCTAACATAAACAATTATAATCATATTTGTTTTAAGGGGTTACAGACCAAAATGTTTTGATCAAATAATTAACTATTTCATGTATTTATTTAATCCAAAATGTAATACCATATAAACTGTAAGGGCAGGGGTAAGAACATCATACATCATCATCATGTAAGATGTATCATACATAATGAAAGTTCTTTGGATATAAATTACACATTACTGTTGTGAAATTAAAAATGAGATTAAATATGATCCTTTTATGAGTTGTTGTAGGTGCATAAATGCTACAAATGCGTCATTTTTGCCATTTGGTAGGTGGTTGCTAGGCAACATGATGATGTCATTATATCCAATCTAGCTAGGAACCTTAAGTGCCCTAAGCTGTACCTGTGTGCTGATTTTGGTTGCTCATTTGCTGATCTTGTAGAAAGAGCTTGCAAACAAACAAACAAACAAACAAACAAACAAACAAACAAACAAACAAACAAACAAACAAACAAACAAACAAACAAACAGATTATGTGTATTTTGTGTATTATTGTAAGATACAGCAAAGTGAATAATTTAAAACGGTCAGTCTACAGTCCAGACCTGCACCTCATTCAAAGCAAAAAAAACAGGAGGCCAAGCTGGAGGTGACAGACTTGAGTTGGGAGTGGCCAGGAGGGACAGGATTAGAAATGAGTATATCAGAGAGACCGCTCAGGCTGAGTGGTTTGGCAACAAAGTTAGAGAGGCAAGGCTGCGATGGTTTGGACATGTGGAGAAGAAGGATAGTGACTATAATGGACAAAGGATGTTGAATATGGAGCTGCTGAGCAGGAGGAAAAGAGGAAGACCACAGAGAAGAGTCATGGATGTACTGAAGGAGGACCTGCAGAGGGTTGGTGTGACAGAAAAGGATGCCAGGGATAAGATGAGATGGAGAATAGGATGAGATGGAGGTAGATGATCCACTATGGTAAGCCCTAAAGAGACCAGCCAAAACAAGAAGAGGACTTCTATATACTGTCCAAACCCAGGAATGCAATTCTGTTGGCACTTTAACACAGAAAGAGTGGCCAGACATCATTAATTGCCACTGTAAGTCTCAGTCATGGTGGTTCATCCCTAGCCAAACTCAATTCCAACCTCAGCCATGAAAACACTGAAGTTCACATCATGAATTCACAATAACAATAATAGACCAACAAAACACAACTGTTATAACACTGTAACGTAACAAATTAATGGTCCGTGGGTCTTTGCACCCTACACTTACATTGCTATTACCTTAATAAGATGACAATAACTATAAAAACTCTAAGTACCAAAACATCAAAATTAAATGTTGTACTTAAGCCAGTCCACTATTTGCAGTGACCTTTCCCACTAAGGGGACAAGAGGAACTGTTTGAAGCTGTGCAAAAATAACGCATGCATGCTTTTCTTTACTTTAATCATTAAATGCTTTAGTTTCTGTCTTTATTAAAACTTTACATTGAACAAACAACAATTAACCAAAAAGAAGAATCCCCCCATAATTAAACTACTCGGATAAAATGGAGCATAGACCAAGTTCTTTTCAAATATTTATTCAAAATCAAGACAGTACAAAGACAGTACAAATATGTTACTTTGAAGTACCAGGCAAGTGTTATTTATATGTAAGATATATAGTTTCTAACTTATTTACAATAGTATGTTAAGATATAATAAGAAACATGATATTTCTTGCAGCAATGATACGGTATTTGCCTACATTTGAAGGCATTCAAGAGTAACATGGAAAATAGCAGTGCAAAGACCCTAAATGTGACACCACATTGAAATACCCATATCAATGAAATAAATGTCCAAGCAGCTTATATAAATCGTAATCTTTACCAACAATATCCAACTAGAAGAGTCAGATGGTCTAATTTTTACTTTGCAGTATTTACTGCATCATGATACAGCTGGGTATCTTGCCATATTTACAGTTGCTGTACACTTAAAATAGATCCATATGCACTTATATAAAAGCATTTTTCTACAATTACTCACTCAATAAAATAAAAGCAAGCTGCTCTTATTGTGAAAACCTACAGTGGCACATTGTCATCATACAAAAGAGCAATTTCTCAGCGTTCAAGCGGCTTATGTAGACACAAAATAATATACACAGATCCATTTAGCACTTCATAACAAGCGGTGGTGATTTTGTTTTGATGACCGTGTCATTTCAATTCGTGCTCTGATGAGCAACAGCAAAATTTTCTTTCAGTATGTATTAGATAAAATTGCCATTCCCGTGCTAAAAACATTACAGGCTCGTGAACATTACACTTTTCAGGAAGGTATTCATTTATGTTTCCACAGTAAGTCTTAGTAATCCCGTCCCTGTGCAATTTCCTGTAATGCCTCTTACTGCTAAAATGATAATCCTCCTCAAGATGGCAGTGTGGTGAATTATCTAGTACTGAGGCTGTCTCCCGTCTTTATCTAAGGTCAGCTGAGAATACAGTGCAGCCTACGTCTTTAATATCTTGTCTTAAGACATAAGGATGTAAACCATCCTCTTATTTTGTTTACTCATAAATAACCTAAAGCTAGGCTCGCATTACCTCATCATCACATGGAACTCAGTTGAATTAAGTGCCATCAAAGACGTTTGCGCATTGAAGTTAATAATAACCTTGGTTGTTCTCGTGTATTTTCTGCTCAAGCTTCATTTTAAGCTCCGACACTAAAGCAGAGCTGATGTTTCCCTCTTTACGGCGGTTGGACTTAGTTTTCTTGGAGCCTTTGGAGGCCAGTGCACCAGATATTGTTGGCACTGCCCGGGGCCTTTCACTGGGCCGTGTGTTAGAGGGAGGTGGAGGCGGAAGACAAGGAGCAATGGGAGGTGGGGGCTTCAGCCGGGGGCTGCCGGTCTCCTGCTGGGGGCTGTTCTCTGGGTCGCTGATGAGGAACTTTTCTCCAGGGTTGGTAAATTTGATAATAGGCATCTTGAAGGTCCAGGGCTGCTGGTCCCTGGGTCGCCTCTTAATGATGCGACGCACCGGCATGATCCTGTTGGACTTTGAGTTGCGCATGTATATGGCCGTAGAGATCAAGACAGTCACTCCTACTAAAACACTAATGATAAAAGTGACCATGCCTAGAGCTTTCAAAGGATTGTCCCTACTTTTCATTAAAAAGGCCGCCATAGGCCCCTTGAGAGGAGTCTGTAAAAGAGCACAAATAAAATTTTTTGAATCTGAAATACAAGTTTTAACGCAGCATTTGTCCAAAGCATGCAAGCATGAAAGATGGATGCCAAAGCACTGACAGAAGAGGCCCAAACAACATATCTAACAGTCAAGCACTTTCACACTCACACTCGGACATCCATCCTCTGTCCTACAATACAGGAAAGCTGGCAACTACTTATGACTCTAGTTGTTGGGAATGCGTCTGGCAGTGCGCTGCACTAGGATTTCTCTTTGACTGATGAGGGCTGAACAATAAGGATGACAGTTCATGTGACCCAAACCATTTCTGGAAGAAAACATTGTGAATAAAAAGAAACAAAAATAAAAACAAAAACTTGTTATTGTATTGTTAGTTTTTTTTTTTTTTTTATAAATGTGCTCCAGTACTCTTTTACAGACCTAAACCAGCCAGTAAACATAATTTTGATGTTTATGAATGAAAATGAAGTGCAAGCATCAGTTATTTCTCACTTGATTCTGCGGATCACTTTAATATAATTACTCTCAGGGTTGATTCGGGACTTTTTCACTGAGTTACAGTACAGGATAGTGGATATGCAGACTGTTAGTAAAACAAGGCATGTGAGAATGCTGAAAAAAATTCCAAAAACAGTCAGCGGACGCTTGCTGAGGCCCATGACGTATGAAACAATTCGACCTTTGATCTGAAAAGCACGATACACAACACACAAACAGAACCAAAAACATCATGAAAAGTCACCATGAAGAGTGAACGAATGGAATCACGGTGAAAACATAAATATTAGAAAAATATGGATTAATGCAAATGAGAACACTTTCAAGGATAATACTGATATTTGTTCACAACTTATATTCATATTTCAAGGATCAAAACAGGTATAAAAATTTCCACAAACAGGCGCCAAGGTGGCTCAGTGGATGAGCAGGCGACTATGTATGACACATGGCATACACATGGTATATTGTTCTGCTGGAAGCAGCCATCAGAAGATGGGCACACTGTGGTCATAAAGGGATGGACATGATCAGCAACAATACTCAGGTAAGCTGTGGTGTTTAAACACTGCTCAGTTGGTACTAAACAGCCCAAAGCATGCCAAGAAAACATCCTCCACACCATTACACGACCATCACCACCACCAGCCTGAACTATTGATAGGAGGAAGGATGGAGCCATCCTTTCATGCAGTTTACACTAAAGTCTGATCCTACCATCTGAATGCTGAGGCAGAAATCAAGACTCATCAAACCAGGCAACATTTCTCCAGTCTTCTATTATCCAATTTTGGTGAATCCATGTGATTGGCTAATTAGATATTTGCCTTAACGAGCTGGCGAACAAGTGTAACTAATGAAATGGCTGGTGAGTGTGCAGTAGTTCATTCCCAGAATGCTTAAAACCCTTTGTGTACAAATAATTCATTATGACAAATGCGGAACTTTATTCTGAAAGAGAAAGCTGTTTGGCAATATACAAATGTAGACTTAATGGGTTAAAAACCCTGCAATAATTAATATTTATAGCCACAAACTAGATTACTTCTAGAAGGTGATATTCCAATTAGTATTAAGAGATTTAAATAACTAACTTTTAACTTCCTTTTGAAAGCAGCCAGGGGAGTGTCTATAAAAGAGATATGTAGCTAGCGGGATATCACCCATTGATTAGTGAAGTGTCTTTGGCACTAGTCATCTTGGCTTTTTGAAACTGGATAAGAATAAGAAGGGTGGATTTGGCTGAGAAACTGAGGAACACTGTTAATCATAAGGTAGCCCCACTGTAACAAATAACCTGGTTTATTGTCTACTGTTACTGTAACTGTAATTTACAAAATGAACATCATGTTGCATCAAAAAGACCTGAAACTAGCAATCCAGACTACGAATTCATCAGGAAAGTGTTTACTGAGGCTATCAACCAATTTCTGCAATTCTAACCTCTTTTTGCCATCAGAGAAGTTACCCCCTACTGGCCTTTAAACCTGGAAAATAAGCCCATCTATTATATACCATTTATGGTTAATACTGGACATCAACAATCAGAAGATGAACAATTAGCAACTTTAATAATTTTTGGAGAACAACAGAGGATTAGCTTAATCAGGGTGTGACAATGCAGTCATCACTTGTTAGTAGGAAAGCTCATTGTTGGTTCTGATCTTTAAATAAACCATAAGAAACTACCAGTGTTATCCTTTAAAGCAGATGAGGTCAGTGAAATCTGACTAGCTGAAACAAGGAAGCTGATTTAGCAGAAGCATGGCAACAGTTCCTACTGTCTCATGTTAAAATGCATGCCTACAGCTCAGCTCTGGAATAGGAAGCACTGAAAGCACGTGGCGAGTCAGAGCAGGTCTTACCGCCTCTGTGATATCTATGTTGACCACAGCTGTTGTGCTGAAGGACGGAGAGCCTCGGTCCCTGGCCTGGACCACTACAGACCACTTGCAGTCCTTCTGCTTGGTGATGTTATGCACAATCTCCATAGACTTAATATAGGGCTTCAATTTGATCTCCCCAGTGTCAGCATTGATCTCAAATGCATTGTCAGGATCTGCGGTCATGATGGAGTATTCAATGACATTGTTTGGAGACTCCGCGTCTTCATCCATGGCCTGTAAAAAGTATCACACTTCTGAATAGTGTAAATCAGGGTCAAACAACTAATATGGGACCATAGAGATTGTGTATAAAGCTGCAGATTTTTCTCAGGTTTGAAATTGAGCATTTCAGAGCTGACAACATTTTTACCCCAGATAAACACACTTTACACTCTACTGTAATGCTAGAGTCCTTGTCTAATTGAGAAGGAAAATATTAATTTCCAGCCAATAATAATTTCCAGCAAAGTGTGGCATGGAAGGCTGGTACATAGTCTACTTGAAAATGTGAGTCCATACTGCCAAAAGAATGGAGACTGTCTAAACCAAGTAGAAACGTTTGGATTCTCAAACATGAAGCCAGTGCAGAAGTGCCAAAAACCTTCAACTCTTCTAATGACCACTTGAGGCTGGCTCCAAAAGCGTGCCAATCCCCACAGACTCTTAAAAAGCCTGGTCCAAAAAAAGTTTTTGGCCTTTGATTGCTTCCACCTTCATATCAGTTCTATTGTGGGTAAATTTTAAACAAAGATTGTGGCCACCTTGAAGTCTGATTCCTGTGCTCTCGAGCATTTTTAATGCAGTTATTCAACTAATATTACGCCTCACTGTGCATTACAAACTGTCCAAGAAGTTTGCGATTCAGTTTTGGAGGGTGAAGTTGGAGTATTTCATTAGTGTATTACTTACCACTAATCTGCAGATACGTGTCTGTGTATTGCACCGTGTAGCTTATGAATGCAGATTCCTATTCAGTTTTGCTGGTGTTGGCTAATTCCACACTCTCGTACAAATATGGGCTCATATAAAACAGCATGGGGACAGCCAAAATGCTTACTTTAAGGCTTCAAAGTGTGGTGGTGACTTCTTTAATATACAACTGGATGCAACTCCTGGTTAGCCATCCTACTCTTGAACTCATGATGACATATTTTTCCACAGTAACTGTTACTCATTACGATGATTATTTGTAATTTAGTTACATGTTACTAGTTAATCCACACCACTGTATATACCTAAAATAGGTGTTTGCTGTAGTTTTTATGAGACAGGAGTGTATTTTCAGCTATGGAATGTTACCAGTTAGTTTGCTAGTGACTAGCTTTTTTTTTCAATGGTTCCATAGTGTGGTGGTTATACCTAAAATGTGGTTCGAGACCAGGAGAAGACACAAATTCCTGGTAGTGTTGTGTTAGTAAGGGGATCCGGTGTAAAAATCTGCGCTAAATCAAATGCAGATCCATCTGCTGTGGCGGCAAGAGCCAAAGGTCATGCCTTGAATGTCTAGCTTTATCTTAAGCACCCAAAATATTCAGTTTACAACCAGAAAGCTGAAACTTGGTGAGAGCGAAAAGAGAAGAAACAGATAAATAACAAAGCATGATGTACCTCTACTTTGACAGGTGTGCCAATAATCATGGTCTTCTCCACGAGCTGTTCATCAAATTCGGGAGCGTGGTCGTTCATGTCGGTGACGCTGACAAAGACTTCAGCCAAGCTGTACTTCCCCTCTGAATCCTCCGCCTTGACATAAAAGTTGTACTTTGACCTGACCTCTGCATCCAAGCTGGTCCAGGGCTGTGTGGTGATGAGGCCCGATGACGCGTTAATGGAAAACCTGCAGTTCAGATCAGACAGCGTATGAGTCACAACCACAGATGTCCATTTAGTGTCGTCTCAACGAACCAGGCGTTTCTAATACAGGCATCATAATTCACAGCTCAAGTGACAGATTTTCAGTGCACCCTGTGAATCTCTACATGACTCACACGTTGCTATAAAAAAACAACTTTCCCGCTCTCGTTTGACAGGCGTGTTGTACTGTAGGGGTTCAGATGTTAATTCAACTGATTTAACAATGTGTAGAAACAAAAAAGTTGTAATTTTTGGTGCTTATAGACCATTATTTATTTTGGTCAAAACTATAGAGCCCTAACGTGTACAGAGAATATTTTCAATGAGTTGCTTCCTTAAGGACACATCGCCAATCTATGTAGAAAGATTTAAATTATTTACACAATTATCATCAAATTTGGAATTGGTGATTGTAGCAGTTTTTTTTTTTTACATTCATTCTTGTAAGAATGTTACAAATTGTGCATTTTTAGCCCAAGATTGCTAAAGATGCAGGTTTTCTGTGTCACTCGTAGCAACCTTTACCCAGTTAAGAATGACTGTCTAACACTGTGTGTTTTCTGCACATCTGGATCCACAAAATTAAACATTTTATTATTTCAAACGCTGTAAATGTAGATTTGAGATTTTCTAACTTTCCAGAGGTTGCTTTAAAGTAATCAGTAATCAGTAGAACTTCATTTTTTACCAACTATTTTTCTAACCTAAAAACACATTCAGAATAACTTTGGGGATGATTATAGTGGAATAAATATTTTCTCTGCAGCTTTATCAATTTGAAAGCTTCTCTGGAGCTGTCTGAGTGCCTTCTAGCTCAACACTGGGCTTGCAGCCATTTTTTTCTGTCTTGTTTTTTGCTGTGAAATTTCACAAGTTTCCTTGAAACTGATAACTTTCACACAATTAACTCAGGTTGCAGCCTGCAGACAGGCATAAATTTTCACTTTTCCTTCCCTGTATGCTGCCTTGCTTCTCAAAGCTGCCGTTTCTGTGGCTCCAGCTGTCACATTGCATGTTAATTGGCTCTGCCTATGTGAGACGGACCAGGCTGTCTATTTTTAACCCACCAATCCAATTAGGAGATTAGCCAGCATCTTGCAGCCATTTTAGAGTGAGCTGTTTGTGTAGCAGAGGGGCCAATCAAACTGGTTTCCCGCTTACCTCTTTCATCAAAGACACAAAGATGACGCAAGACTAGTGTCCTCTTAGCACCGAACACCCTGAGCTTCGGACCACTTTTGAGTCATACTTTCAAAATAACTTTAGACTGCGCGATGGGTTTTGTGGAAATGCCAGAGTTAAATATCAGATCAGAATGAACCTACACTGGCAGGAATGAAAGGTTTATACTCACAAATCAGATCCTGATCCATAAATCGTATATTTGACTTCACCCCAAGGCCCAGAATCTGGATCATTTGCCTAGAGGAAAAAAAAATGAAGATTATACACCTAATGCTTACACAGCAAAGCGCAAACTGTACATATTGTAACATTATTTACTTATATGGTAAATTATACCACGGTATATAAATATGTAATGTAAATAAATATGGTTATGTTAGGGTGACTGACCACAAACAGGGTCTTAAGCTCATGTGCAGTGTGTTGTGAGGGGATGTTCAGAAGGCATGGGTCAGCATGATTAACCTTGAAGCAAAATTAAGCTTTTTACTTCTTACTGCTTAGCTTGGACATATTGCCTGGTTGCAGGGTGCATACAGTATGATGACAGGCAAGGGACAAATGTGCCAGTATTTTTTTTTAATAATCCCCCTCGATGAGGAGTAACATAGGGCACATGCCAGATTGTGACATGGAGATAGTGAATTTCATAACCAGGAGTAGCAAACTGAAGGAAGAGAGCGCTAAGCCTGTTTTTTTTTCTGGCACCAGCCTATTTTATCTAATGAATTGCACTGAGCAATATGCATTTAATGGAGGAAAGATGGATTATATAATCACTTTGATCGGGTTAAATCAGAGTTTAACCGCGATTGACTCACTGTTACAGATGCAACACTAGAGCCTCCGGGAGAGTTCTCAGGGACTCTGGCGATGTAATACTCGGATGTGAATTTAGGGACGTTGTCATTTGTGTCCAGCAGGTTGATCACTATGTCTGCTGTTGCGCTGAACCGCTCGGGAGTGTCGATCTCCACCGCCAGCAGCTGCAGGAAGACAAATTGAGAGTGATTAAATTGAAAGCCTTAGTCTACTTATAATCAATTAGTTTATGAACAGACAGGAAACCAAAGCCACACTAGCTGCTCTGTGAAGCTGTAACACTTCAGATTGATTTATTTACGTTTTTTTAAGTTCATGTCAGTGTGGTTAATGAAATAAAACAGTCGCAGACATGTTAGGGTGCTAATGTTGTTATTGCTTATTGTTATGGCCACTGACCTTTGGCCTCTTTCTGAATGATAGCTGCTTTCCTCCTTCCTCTCTGCTCTAGGTGTTTCCTGCCTCATTGCCACAGTTCATTTGGACTTAGGAGACCCTGATGATTGGCATGTTACCTTTTGTTTTAGTGATTGTAAGTGTCACTGAAATGGCATATGCAAAGAAGAAACTAAAGTTTATTTTCAACAGTTAAAATATTTTGGTTTAAATTGTTTTTGTTGTTTACAATGTAAAATATGTTTGTTTTATGTATAAGATGTGTTTATTTGCCACAAAGGTCATTTTTTGTTGAATCGCTATTATCGTGAGGTTTTGGGTGTAAGCGTGAGAGGCTGCGAGATTTGCATGAGAAACGCACAGGACGTGAAGAGAGCGATCTGCAGCAGCCTGCTCAGTTCAGTAGCTGTAAGAAGAATGCACAAGACTGTAAGAGTGCTCGCTTAGGACCTCCGAAGTGGCAGGCGGCCACGAGGTAACTTTTTGTTAAAAGCACATGTGTTACTTGTAGTTAGAGAATGTGCCTAAAGTGTGTGTTTTGTTTCTGTAGTTTTCACGGCGTGTAATAAACAAGGCAAAGCGCCCGTCTTAAAGAAGCCGTGCCTGTGGTGTCATTTCGGAGTTACAGTGATACTGAGTTCACGCAAGACAATAAGTTTGTGGTTTGCCGGTTTATTATGTTATACCCCCTGTGACTCCTAGAACTTGCGGGTCGGGGGTGGTAACACTCATCTACAGTCATAACAACAGATAATAACAGACAGAGATGCCTCTAATAGACTGTCTATATGATGGCTTTTTAGCCTGAGTCCACAAATGATTGGGGTACATTATCTTTATATAGCAATTTACAAAAGGTGAGATATGTCATGTGTACTTTATTGCATGAATTATGCATGTTTAAGATGACAACTGTGTATTTTTTAAGAAAAGCCTGAGGAAGAGTCTTGTGGTTGCAGTGTAAAAAAAAAATCCTCATATGGCAACTGTCTTAGTTTTCTTTCATATTGTGTCAATGAAGTAATTTATCACAGGATGTAGGGTTCCATAAGAAATTATGTATTAATGTTGCACCATTTGCAAAGTATCAGTGTACAGGCACAGCTTAAGTTCATGAAAATGCAATTAATTATGGACTAAAACCATTAATCAAAATTACAGCACGTCTTCACCCATATTTCCTAGTAATCAAAATAGATTATCCACCCAGTAAAATAACTAACAACATTATTTCTACAACACTTGTTAACAGTGATGGATTATAATATTGCCCATATGAGGTCTTACCTTAAAAGAGAGGGTTGGCCCCTTTTCAAAATCGATACCAGATGTTTCTTCCACAATGATGGTCACCTGCGCTTCATTCAGGACTGTCTGGGGAACCACTCGAAGAACTCGGCTCGGCCCCACTAGCCTCAGTTTAAATTTGGCGTTTGCTCCCTAAAAAAGGCAGCACAATGCAGAAACCAGTCACATAAAGGAAATAGGTGTGCAGCTGTCATGTTGTTCTACATGAGCCATTAAACAGGATGAGGAGGATAACCATGAGGGCACAGCGAGTGACAGTGCCAGACAGCATACTTTAATTTTTGCTATTAGTGCACCAGCTTTTATCACAGTTATCAACTAGTTACTGTACACCACACTACTGCATGTCCAAACCCTGAGGAACTAATCCAAGGATGAGTTAGATGTGGAAATATATGTACCTGATCAGAGTCGTTGACTGTAATCTTAAAGCCACGGAGGATCTCCCCTGCAGGCGGATGCTCGTACATGGTGACTTCAAATTTGTTTTGTGGCCCATTTTCTCCATAAAAGGTTGGAGGATGGTTGTTGAGATCAACCACACGGACAGTCACTATGGTAACATCATAGTCCTGCAGCTCATTGTTTGGTCCTACCTCAGATGCCTTGGGTTTAAAAAATAAATGAATAAATAAAAAAATATATATATATATATATAAGCAAACAAAATTATAGTGTAATGAGAGTCTTAAGAAGCACAGGCGAAGAAGAGACTTTTCATAGGACTGTATGCAGTCAGGTGTGTGTTAACACAATGCCACAATTTTACCAGGACATCCCAGAAAATTCACCCCAAGGTCAGACCATGCAAAAGCCACACGCTACATCTCAGACTCTACAGGCCTCAGTTAGCATGTTAAATGTTAAAGTTCATGACAGTACAATTAAAAAAAAAGACTGAACAAATATGGTTTGGAAGGATTGCCAGAAGAAATCCTCTTCTGTCTAAAAAATATCCTTTGGACAGACTGGGTCAAAATGAAGATGTTTGGCCATAATGCACAGCTCCACATATGGTGAAAACCAATCACAGCATATCAACACAAACACCTCAGAGAGCTGTGTGTAAACAAATACCCGCAAACCTCAATGAACTGAAGCAACATTGTAAAGAAGAGTGGGCCAAAATTCCTCCACGAGCACGTGAGAGAGACTGATAAAGTCACACAGAAAACAGCTACTTCAAGTTACTGCTGCTAAAGGTGGTTCTAAAAGCTACTGAATCATGAGGTGTACTTAGCTTTTCACAGGAGTGCTGTGAAAAGGTTTTTTTTTTTTTTCATGTGACTGTAAGTAGGAAAGGACTTAGAAAAGTTTGTTACCTTGACTTTGATTTCAAACAGTTCATTTTTCAGCAGAGATGGAAAAGTTGTCAGGGTGATGCAACCACTCGTGCTATTTATGTCAAACATGCCATCACTACCTGAAAGGTGTTGACAGAGATTTTGTAGATATGTTTGAAATCTGATCAGTATCCAAAACAAGCTACAGTAACACACATTTGCTTTACTAGCAAGCAGCTGAACTTGGATCTTTTTGCCTCTTTTTTTTTTTCTCCTTACCATTAATAATAGAATAATGTATAGGGTTAGGATTGCCTTGGTCACCATCTTTAGCGTACACTGTGAATATTTCAGAGCCCTGGAAGTAAAAAAAAAAAAAGTACATCAACTTAACATAGACAAAAGCAATAATCATGATCAACTTCACTGCTGAGAATGAGACAAGAACTCACAGGAACAGAGACTTCATAGATGTAGCCAAAGTATGGGGTCCCTACAAAATATGGAGGCATGTCTTGGGAATCAATAACATTAATTGTTACTGTGGCTGTGGAGGTCAACATCTGATGCTTTTCCTTGTATTTTCCACCTCCATCCTGAGACAGCAAAAAGGCAGAAAGCAGAGTCACCACATGGTTTAATTAGCTACACGTGTAGACCACCCTTTCATCCAAAACATGATTAGATAAGGATAGCTTTTTGTTAGCTCTGTGTTCTCTTCTTTTCACTCTTTACTTTCCTCCAATGTTTTTTATATTGCTTGTAATTTTCTGCTCCTAATTTTAAACTTGACATTTAGCCGTTTACCTCAAAAATAATGCAATTAAATGTCAAAAATTATGATTAAAAAAAGAGACAACCCAAATATAAGAGTGCAACAGTGACCTCTCACCTTTGCAACCACTGTCACAAAATGTGTCGGTGTGGTCTCAAAGTCCAAAGTCTCGCCAGGTTTGACTCTAAGGATCCCACTGTGTCCATCAATGGTGAACTTGGTAAACGGGGAGGTCTGATAATATAAACAGTCACAGTTAGTAAGGGTAGCAGTGGGAGTGCTTTATTTGTACTTGAATTTAGCACTCGAGAGCAATAAAGCTAATTTCAGATAGGGTAACAATCAGTCTTAACTTGCCTCACTTTAACCTTGGGATTTCAGGGTAGCTTTGTCTCATAGTTGACACATGGACACTAACAACCACTGTGCTGTCAGCTGTTGGCCCAGACCAGATCTAAGCCCCTGTTAAGCTTTCAATACTATGCTCAAATGTAATTGAAATTTAATCCACTAAAATAACACGATTTCCAGACTGCTCTCTGGTATGAGATTAATCTTTCCCTGCAGCACCATCCCATCACTCGAATGCTCTTTTCCTCCCTCGATATGGTAGCGCAGTGCTCATGATGCCAGGCCGACCTCTGGTCACCCCTGAGTGTTGAGGTCAAACCAAGCCAGTTAAAAATGTCACTATTTGCTTAATAGAGTTGCAATCTTGGTAATAAAAAATATAATACATATTTTAGTGGATTATAAAGCAGAAATCAAATCAAACAATAGAAGAGCATCCTGAAAATGCAAGTTTTAAGTAGAAAAATGAAAAGTATGAAATGGTAAAAATAAATGCTTGGGCTCTGAGAGGATCAAGGTGCTGGCAGACTTCAGGGAGTATTCCATGATGTGAGAGTTAAGAGAGCGCCATGTGTGTTTAGTACACTCTTACAATGAACTCAGTATTAATCTGGGCACCATGTGCAACACGGCTAAAATAAGCTTTAACTGTTTTAGCCTGGGTCACATTAGGGCACTTTTCTGCACACGTGTTGCTGTAGACAATTAGGTGCTACATTTTGTAGAGTGTTTTTTTTTTCTCAGACTAATTGCTGATTAAACATGGCTGCAGTAGCCCGAGTTAACCAAGTGTGAGTGTTTCAGGAAAAATTTGCGTCTGGGTGTGTAATGAATTTTAATTTGGAAAATGTGGCTTACATTTTTCACCTAAGTTTAAACAACTAAATTAGAATCAAAATAAAAACAGCGATTTAGTGGTTAAAATTCACCACAACTCCTGTAATGTGCCCGAATTTTAGTGCTAGCTTTGTGAATCTTTGCTTCAGTTCAGCTTCAAAAACATTTGCCATTTGGCCCTCGCTGGTCAGATGGTTTAAGGGTGCCAAGATAACAAAACTGTATAACAATTAAGCTGTAAAATTACCTGTAGATAATAGGAAACACTGCCTCCTGAGCCCATGTCTTTATCCACTGCTTGGACTCTGTAGATGCTGCTTCCTGGAGCAGTGTTCTGGTAAAGGAAAATTTGTTTGAACTCTAGAAGGCATCTATAATATTCATTCTACTATATGATAATCGTATAGTTATTTTATATAATATACCTCTGGAACATCAATGATAAAAGGTAAGTTTTGAAATTCAGGCGGTTCATCATTGGCATCTGTGACAAACACTCTCACTGTCTCAACAACCTAAAACAAACATGAAAACCAATTACAAAGTGCAAAAACAGCTGCTTCAGCTACAGCTTATTACAAAACTACACTGTTTGCAGAGAAATGGTAGCCAGCATGATTAATGGCAATACACAATAAAGAAAAAAATATGACATAATCAGAAAAAAACTTACTTTATTACGACCATCCGTTATGCTCACGTGCACTGAGATTTCATCTTGTTTCTATGAAAAATAAAGATGTCATGTCACTTTGAGCCAAAGTTTTTTTTTTCCCCCTGATTTCAAAACAGGAGTGTTTATTAAATGGCTCACCTCTCTGTCGAGTTCCTGAATTAGAGTCACGTTTCCTGACTTGGAGTCCACTCTAAAATACTCTTTGGAGCCCTTCTCAAAAGTTAGGCCATATTGTACTGGATCTGCCTCTGGATCTGTGCCATTCAAGATGTATATCTGCGTTCCTACGAGAAAAGAACAGATACAGGGTCAAAACCTTTGAAATGGGGTTGAGAAACATGACACGTCTACATGCAGCACAGGTGTAAAATCACGTTTGACAGTTAGCTCAGAGGAGCCTGCACTCATATTGTTTTCTTCCCGTAAGTCTTGGATGTACGTCACAATCCAAAAGGTACTTACAGTGATTAGCTGGAGCTCCAGCACCATGTGTGATCATTTCATGATTACACTTAGGTACTTAAACCACACATCTCTAACTACACTAAACGTAATCACGCACTGAAATGATTCCAAAATCGAAACAGTTAAGACTATTAATAAATTGCATGTGTGCCTCACCAACGGGTGTATCCTCAGAGATGCTGAACAAGGCCATATTTCCATTTGTACTGCTGGGTCCATTGTCATAAAAATATGGAGCATAGTCTGATTGCCCTTTATGATAAAAAAAAAGGATAAATATGATCCAAGTTATTTGAGCAGAAGAAATATAGAAAAACAATGACCTAACCTACAAGAAAGCTGCTCCATACACTGTACAACCCCCACAAATGCCACTTAAACCATATAAAATTGTTCTTAATAATAATAATTAAGTAGAAATATCTACTTAATTATTATTATCTCCAGTGAGAAGTTTGCACTCACTTGCTAAAAAATAGGCAGGAATTGAAAGCAGGGAGGAGGAAAGAGTTAAATTACAAATACATTCAAGGCTTTAGTACTAAAATACAAACAAAAACAGAATTTCACACTGAATTTTATGATGAACAAGCAGCATGAAAGTCTACACTAAGAGAGACATGCCCTCTGTGTGTTAGAGGATTAACCCGATAAGAGCGAGGCAAGAAGTCCCAACCACACACAACAAAGACAAAACAAGAAAAGCAGCGCCTTACCCAAGGTGAAGTGAAGCATGAGGAGAAACAGTAAAGCATGTGTTTTCTTTTCTTTCTTCATCCTGGTGGGGAGGTAAGGCTTGGCTTGCTCATGTGGAAGGCTTGGTGGAGGGAAAGCAAGCAGTGAGTGCCGTGCCCTTCTCGAGGCGTCTCAGCAGGCTCAGATGTAGGAAGAGGCTGGGACAGAGTCTCAGACACTAATCCAGTGACGCATCCCTTCTCTCAACACACACATCTTCTACCACACTGCTCTCACTCCAAATTCTCTCGGATCGTGGAGGGACAAGAGTTCAGGTTTCACACAATATGGTGTGATCATCACACCTCACCGCACATTTGACGGCGCACACATGAGGCATTGCATCCATGATTCATTTGGAAACAGTGATGCTCTCAGTATTACTTTAAGATAAGAAAGGTTTAAAAGGTTTGCAGCTCGGATCTTTGGTTGCTGTTATCAGCAGTTTGTTGGGTCATGTTTTGTGTTTTGAGACATGGCTGCTGGCAGGTCACTAGGTTTCCTGGGGAAAGTAGACTGCAAGGTCGAAAGAAAGCCTATTGGCTGTAAGTGCACGAGAGATCCAAGTGCAGCTCAGGCTAGTGTTGGTCATTGAGCTGGCAAAGATGGCAGCAACAGGCAGTTTAGGCTATTGTGGATATATGTGACTATTGGGTTTGTTAAAAGCCTATAAATAAAAAGGATAAAGCATAACACACATTGTGGGCCAACAAAAAAACGAAAACAAGAACAAACAAAAAGAAACAAATGTGCAGCACACACCCAGAACTGACATTTATTGGAGACTCCAGAGGATGGTTACCACTAAGAACCGTCTGAAACTGTAAGACATCCTTCTGGTATGAATTACCAGCAACCTAAGCAGGTCAAAGACAGAGCACAGCACTCAGTTTAGAAGCGCTACAACCCCAAAATAAACAGCAGATTTCATGAAAGAAAAAAAAAAGTGACACTCTCTGAAGACCAGCGTGGAAAACTGAGTATGACGTTTGGAGCTTGCGATCTTGACAACAGTTGAACAGAGTTTTGCACTTTTTTTTTTTTTTATTTAAAAATCATTTACAAGGAGGAGGCATGCAAGAGCACGTTTTCCTTTTATTTCAGCTCCTGCGTCAACTGTTTAGACTCGTTCCTAGTGTGGAGCATGCAGTGTTCACTTCCTGCATTCACAGGTGTAAAAATCGTCCCTGGCTGAATATTACACATTTAAGGCAGAGAAATGTTAGCACACAAACTCAGAATTATTAAGTAGATCTCCTACATGGGTATTAGACAAATGTACACACACACACATATATATAATTATTTGACCACCAGTTTAAAAAAAAAAAAAGAAACCAGAATATTTTATAAAATGTTTCAAACTAAAAAATTATTATTTTATTTTTTGGGCAAATAACTAAAGAGGGAGGTCATAAATCAATCAAGAATAGCATTCAACAACTAAAACTAATATTTCTGCTCAGGAATGCAAGTAAATGACCATAATTTGGCATCTTAATCAAAAAATAATGTGTTTTACTAATTCATTTTTTCAGCTTTTTTGTAAAACAGTACATTTGAAAATTCATGGATAACAACAGTAATTAAATGTCAGTATTAACAATATTATTTTGATTAAAGAGCTTTTACACACTGGTGGATATAGCATTATTATCACTTTGACCTTCAGATCAATCTATTGACCTTGAAGCAGAAGTTAGAGGTCAAATGTGACAAGATATTTTAAATCTTTATACAGTACTTTCTATACTGGCAATACACACCACACTTGTACGAATCAGTTTCTAATTTATAAGACAAACAGAATGAAGGTGCACATGCATGAATGCAAATGCTACCAAAAATATAACCTCCTTAGAGGTGGTTAATATACTTGAAGTGTTCAATAGGCATATGTCCTTTTCTGAAGCACATAGTACAATATTAGATCATAATTATTTATAATTAATTACTGTTTATCACTCTAATGTTGCTGAGTATGATTTTATTTACTTATATTATGGACAGCTTTATAGTAATACAGCATAGTAGCTTAATATTTAAAAAATATCTGTAAATCAATAAGTTAATAAAGCTTTAAAATAAATGGTATGGAGTACAAAGTACAAAATATGCATCAAAAATATAGTGGTGTAGCACAATACTTTAGCAACAAGGAGCAGGGTAACATAATAACACTTAAAGTATAAGTACAGTAAATTGTACTGTGGTAAACTACTTGAGTGATTCTGTTAAGTAAGTTATCCATGCTTTAATCCAGTGCTGTTGAGTATTGTACGATTAACGGTACTCTTGCCCAACGGCTTTGGCAGAGGAGACAACAGAGGGGCTAAACCACCCCATACCACATCCCTGGACATAGCCCCTGCTTAGAGGGCAATAGACCCAACAGATGCCATCCTTAGAGTCATGCTGCTTGCTCTGGGAATTCGTTTTTTAAAAAATGAGACAACAGAATAGAAAAGAGAATAATAATAATAACAGTACTAATGACACATCTGTTTCTATGGCATTGCTGGTTGAAATGACAAAAGCTTAAGATCAAGCACAGATCATCTGAACTTAAGTGTCTGTCTTCTTATATAAAAACAAATGGCCTCATGCCTATTTTAAGCAGTACAAACCTCGGACCTTTACCAAATATTGGTCATCAATCTGAAAATGACTGGCAGAGACCAAATTTTATCCCCGGTAATGGCAGATCTCTGCAAGCTTTCTGCAAGCTCATCCATTATTGCCCTCTTTATCCCTCCCATCTGTAGGATTTTTCAATACACAATATACATGAATCATACGTGTTCTAAACATGAACATTATCCGAGATTTAAAACCACGCCTGACAGCTGCATGCGCCACGTGCATGTGCTTTAATGAAACACCTGCATATTTACAGATGTTAGCATCTGTTGCAAGTGCCCTGGTTTGAAGGTTTAATTTTAGAGGAACAGCCAGATGGTGCACAAGAGGATTACTACACTAAGCCTTTGTCATCTGCTGCAACACACTGACTGTTTATAGGGAAATACAAGGTGGACTCCCACTGGTCTCAGTCTGGTCTAAAGTGGGGAGAGCTAGATAAACATTAAAATATTTCAGCTTGGGGATATTTAGTGGCAACAGTTGTTTTAGACCACAACTCACAACAATTAATCTTATGAGGTGCCCTTGTTGTTTGAATGAAAGCTTTTTTTTTTTTTTGCACTGAACTTTATCACTCTTATTGGCCAGAGCAGATATTTTTACTTCATTGTTGTCATGGCAGCTAAACACAGGTGTTACTAAGAATAGCAGAATAGAAACAGGCAGAGAAACTGAATATCTGATATATAAATACAGTGTTTAAAACTACTGTAGAAAATATTGGGTGTGATTTTCAGGGTCAGCTCCAGCACTACGCCCTAATATTGATGCATTATGCAAATTGGCACATAAGAACCTGAAAATTGTTTTGTATTTAGTAACTTTTATAAAGTGACAGAATATTAGAGTATTTGGAGGCATATTTGAAGCCATAATCCTACTTAAGTACAGTAATAGTAACAAGTTTTAGAATAAAAATATAAAGTATAGCCCAGTCTCACAGCTAAATGTGAAATAGCAAAAAAAAAACAAAAAAAAAGCATCACGAGTCATGTTTGACATGAAAACCCCCCACAAAAAATCTATTTGTTCATGTTCATGACAGCATGAATTTGTAAATATTTTAGCAGGGAGTATATATTGTATTTGCAGTCCCCAAACCTGACCAAGTCCTTTTTTAATGGCTAAACTGAACCAAGCTATTTTCAATGCCTCAACTAAGCCAAGTAACATATTTAGAAAACATTTAAAAACAAAAATACAAACGGTATGCAAAATGATTTGCTCTAAAAACTCCTCCAACTTCCAAATGTGCACGCTTTTGCCTTTTTGTAAAATAGTCATCTCATGTACGCACAAATGATTTCATATGAGACTGGACAAAGAAAAATTGTAAACAGGGACACAAACACAAAATTGTTGTTAAATTTCTTCACTACTTAATATTCCAGTCAACTGTTAGTGGTATTATAACAAAGTGGAAGCAATTGAGAACAACAGCAACTCAGCCTCAAAGTGGTAGGCCACACGTCAGAGCGGGGTCAGCAGATGTTGAGGTGCACAGTGCACAGAGGTCACCAAGTTTCAGCAGAGCCCACTGATAGACGTCCAAACTTCATGTGGCCTTCAGATTAGCTCAAGAACAGCGCATAGAGAGCTTCATGGAATGGGTTTCCATGTCCGCGCAGCTGCATCCAAGCCTTACATCACCAAATGCAATGCAAAGCGTCGGATGCAGTGGTGTAAAGCACACCAGCAGTGGAGACGTATTCTCTGGAGTGACAAATCACACTTCTGGCAATCCAATGGATGAGTATGGGTTTGGCGGTTGCCAGGAGAACGGAACTTGTCTGACTGCACTGTGCCAAGAGTAGTTTGGTGGGGGGGGGTTATGGTGTGCGGTTGTTTTTCAGAAGTGGGGCTCAGACCCTTAACTTCCAGTGAAGGGAGCCATTTATGCTTCAACATACCAACATTTTGGACAATTTCATGCTCCCAACTTTGTGGGAACAGTGTGGGGATGGCCCTTTCCTGTTCCAACCAGTGCACAAAGCAAGGTCCATAAAGACATGGATGAGCGCGTAATAGAGCAGAGTGCGAGCCAGGCCTTCTCGTTCAACATCGGCGCCTGACCTCACAGATGCGCTTCTGGAGGAATGGTCATAAATTCCCATAAACACACTCCTTAAACTTATGGAAACCTTCCCAGAGGAGTTGAAGCTATTATAGCTGCAAAGGGTGGGCCAACATCATATTGACCAACATCAACCCTATGGATTAAAAACGGGATGACACTCAAGCTCATATGCCTGTCATGGCAGATAAGCGAATACTTTGTGCGTGTGTGTATGCATTTATATATATAAAATCACCCCGTTATCATTTCTGACTGATCCGTGTAGATTAAACTTCAAACATTTTGCAAAACACATCACAGTGACTTATTTACTGTTTTTTTATTGTTCAAATTACTGCATCCTTTTCAAAAACAGTATGAACCACTGCCTCTAACCCATCACATAAGTGCAATAGCAGAGAATTTCTCAGACAATTACATACAACATATTCAGTTTATTGTACTGTGAATGTGGTCCAATCTATGGTTGGCATATGTGGCCTTTTGGTTATTCTGTGACATTTCTGGATTTTTACTCCCAATAAGAACAGAAACACTAACAGGTGGAAATAAATAGAAAATACAAATGACTTCTGAGGGAAGCAAAACTTACACAGACAGATTGAACTAATCTGTTGAACCCAAGGATAAACCAGATCCTTCCAAAATTCAAAGTAAGAGCTCTGTGCTAGCAATATACAACAATTTATCTTCTTTGCTTTGACTGGTACCTTGTACTACAGTGCAATCCTCGTCTGTACATGCTTTCAAAGCATTCATGTTAATCTAGCAGTTAGACAAGATTCATCTTTAAGTGTCATCTGGTTTATGCTGCTAGCAAAAAAACCATGACTTTCTCAGGCTCCATGGAAGGTAAAAGTGAAGCTGGCGTCATGCAGGTGTTCACTTCCTTTTGCTGCCACCGCCGTTAGCCAGAATCATCACCAGCCTAATGAAAATGTTCAGTGTGTCCATGTAAATCCGCATAGACCTGTAAGATTAAATACATAAATATGAGATCCACACATTGGTATAAGTAGATTACCAACAGTAGTCAGCAAAAGTTATTTTTAGTGTCCTTTAATATCAGGAGTGACTTACGCATTGATGGGGTCATATTTTTCCACGCCATAGAGTGGGTGTGTCTCTGCTCTCTTGATGACCTTCTGTGTATCATAGAGGAGGAACATGCTAAACAGGACCAAGCCTCCATAGACAGCAATGGAGTAGAGGCCTGCCCCAAATGCTGAGGTGGGCGGCAGGAACATTGATCCTGAAGAAGACAGAAGAACATTTGCTTTGGGCCTGACAAGACCAGTTCTGTGCAGTTGTTGACAGACATACACATATCCACACCATTCCTCATTTTTTCCCCCTTCAACCTAAACAAAACTATGTATGCACTTAGTGTTTAGCATACACTACATTAAATTTAACTATAAATACAAAGCGTCTGACAAGAAGACATGGGGAAGACTGAGAAAGTTACTTTTAGATTTAAATTTCTGATTGCATACACTTCACCTGATGATGACTCTGTACTGTTCAATCTAAACATAAGTGTGACCCATGACTACA
Source organism: Cichlasoma orientale (assembly GCA_034780415.1). Taxonomy (NCBI): domain Eukaryota; kingdom Metazoa; phylum Chordata; class Actinopteri; order Cichliformes; family Cichlidae; genus Cichlasoma; species Cichlasoma orientale. The sequence goes on from JAVDPK010002449.1 coordinate 56,584, forward strand.
AAGACTGTGCTGTTTATTACTTCTCATCCATTAATTACTACAGTACATTCAAATCAATTCATACACAAAACTGATAATCAGCTGTTATCTGATTGCAAGCAAATTCACTTGGATGAAGAAAAAAAAAAAAACCCTGATTTGTCAGATTTGTTTTTCTTTTTTACAAATATGAAAATGTGAAGCTTCTCATGTGATTCCACAGGAACAAAAACAAATACAGTCAAAACCTAGCATTTAATACTTTGCTTTAGTCTTTTAGAGAGATAATGTGTATATAGTAATCATTTGCTGTAATATAAGCACTTGAGCACAGAACCACTTTAAAAGGAGACTGCAGTTTAAATACACGTGACAGTCTATAAATAGAGTGCATTGCATTAGGTGTAGATCTGACTGTCAACACTGGGAGGGGAAAATCAGCAGCTTCCATATGCTTTCATCTGAATGAGACCAGACTGAAACGCACAAAAAATTTGCCAGGGACATTTTCAGCGTGAATGCCCACTAGCTTGTAGTGTTCCGTTATTTGTAGACAGGGTTTATGAAACAAAAGTGCATTATACTAACCCAGAGAGGATGCAAACACCACTCCACATCCAACACCCAGTGGTCCTCCCATACTGAGGAACTTCTCGCTTGGAGCACACATTGCAACAGTAGACAGACCTCCCACGATGCCTGCGGTGTACCAGGCAGCCCTCATCATCAGAGGCCCTCCCAGGAGAGTGAAGGGGGCAATCACAGCACCCATCACACCTTATTATATTAAGAAAAAAAAAAAAAAAAAAAGAAAGGAAAAGGAAAAGCTTAAAATTTTCAAAACAGACAGCACCAAAAGAGAGTGGTGCCATCAACTATTGTACAGGTTTAAAGGACAATAGCAGGTTTTTCCTCTGAGCTGTTCTAAGGCTGCCTTCTAGTGTTCAACCAAGGCAACTACATACCAGAAACAAGAAAGCTGAGAGAGACATAAAGGACAGAAAATTCTTTAAAAATACAAACCCGCATGGAGCATCCAAGCAAGGTGTTTGGGCACTGGGCTGTGCTCGTATGAAATGGACCTAACCAGCATGCCTGCACCAATCATAGCTGCAAAAGTTGCTCCAATTGCCTGGGTGGGAACAAATAGTAACCATTATAAGTTTGCCTGAAAATTTCAAGCACATCAGATCAACTATGGCTTAAAGTTTATATGACTAAACAAGATGCATGATATATAATTCTTAGGTTTAATGTAAAAAGATTGCTGCAGTGAAGTAACCACCTTTAAAAACAAAAAAAAAAACACTTTTGTATTGTAAAGCTTACCAGCCAGGATACTCTCATCATCAGACCCATTAGAGCTGGGGTCCTGCTCACAGCTACAGCCGACAGAGCAGTCAGTCCAACACTGCCTGCAAAGTACATGTAGGTGGAGTGGATCCTGTCTTTCACATACTGAGGCCAGATCCTGCACAAAGATGGAAAAGAAGACTGTAGATGTAGACTGTGGATTGTATGACACCACTTTTCTACTGATCTAGGTTTCAAATTAAAATTAAAGTGCTCCTCACATTGATTTCTCAATGGCACCAATTTCACTGGACATGCCAAGTCCATAATAGCACAGAGCTCCAAGGCCAACTGCTGCACCTCCAGCCAGTACCATCCTCCCCATGCTGTCAACTTGAGACAAAACAAATCATTTCAGATACATTTTATACCATTTTCCTTTATTTTTTCACAGGACCAATATAATGACAATTTCTTAAAAAAGCATTTGACTGTGATGCTAATTTTTGCCTCCTCTCTAAAGTTGACCTATTATAATCATTTCCAGCTCTATATTCTTATTTTCCCAAATCTACTAGAGCAGCTTTGTGGTTTAAAATAAATCCCTATTTAAATATACTGGGTTTTGTGTAGCCCCTCCGCCAATTAACCTAAACTAAGACAGCTTTCTTCTCACTGTCTGACCCTTGAGAGCTAAAAAACCCCAAAACAAAACAAAAAAATAAGCAAACAAAAAAAAAAACATGTTGGAAACAAAGCATGCATACACATGAATGACAAATGTGTGAAAGTATAACAAGTCCCCCTTAAGACACTAGACAGCATTGAATTCCAGTTATATAAATATAGAAAAAAAATTAACTTTATGGCAAACAACTGTATGTCAAATAAAGCATTTACTTTTCATGGCTGTATCTGTTGCTGGTTCAAAAGCCGCTTCTTTTAGCTGGTCTCTGGTTGTCTTTGCACGGCGGAAACCAAACCTAGTCTTGGAGGCATAACCCTGAGAGAAGAAGAAACTTTCCATAAACCTTCAAATGTTAGAGTTAGGGTTTCACACCCACCATCAATAAAAACTGGGGAAGCATCAAACTTCCAGCTTCAAATATCCTGTCTCATAAAAAATTAGAGCAGTGGCATTCTGACATTTGCCCTGTTTCTAGTTCAACTGCAAACACCAGTTCCTGTCTTCTTTTTATTGTATTAGCAAATAAAGGCATAATTGGCCATCTGAACATATTGCATTCTGCTATGCAGTGCACCCCACTAGATTATAACTTTCCTCCATAACATTATCAGACAGTTTCATACAGTCCAATAAAGCTCAGATCCAGCACGCTTTTAAAGAAAGCCAAGTTTTTGACATAACAATTAGTTTCTAAGTCTTTCTTTGGCTCAATTGGCAACATTAGTAAACACCTCCCAACAAATGAACTTTACATCCCTGGAAAAGCTGAAGCTACAACCTAACAAGCAATGGCTGTTTGGTCCAAATGAAAATGGTAAACTCAAGGTAAATACAACTGCCACAGATTGGCACACCCAGCACATGTGACAGCCCATGTCAAACATGACCCATGACATTTGGCCTACACAGCACAGATTAGGCCCAAATATGTTGGCATAATTTCTACTACCACCCTCCCCACCTGCCTTTTCTTTTGATAGTGTGTTGTACTAGTGGTTAGTTTTGATCCATTTAGGTAATTAATACCTCTTTCCCCAGAAAGGTTGAGGAAGAGTTTCTACCCACAAGCCATCTGTCTACTCAACTCTGAGCCTTAAACTGGACTGTTATGCACAATGTAAACTATTCTATTCTGTTCAATTTGCACTATACCATGCACTTAGAATTTTATATTTTTACACTTTATATATTTAGATTTTTATTTTATTTTCTTTATCTTTTGCCTAAATTGAGATTTCCTTCACTATGTATTAATAATGTATGGTTGACACAAAGCCCAAGGAATACCTGAAGACACACTAGTTTGTCTTGACACACCATTTGGGAACCACTATATTTACTGAAGAGTGAATGCAGCAACCAGAAAACACTGAATATCAAAGAGTCATATGTTTGCTAGCCTGGAAAGCAACTTTATAGTACCTGCTGGGGCCTGAGCAGTGGTGGACAAGCCTTCAAGATGGGTACCCTCATGGCTGGGGAGCCCTGCGTGAGCACAGGTCGGAGCCCGGCAAGCGGGAGAGTCCTCAGGCACGTCAGCCTCGCCAACAACATGATTACGATGTATTACTGTCCCGTGTCACGCTGAAACACAAGCACAGAGCGTTAGGGACATTTTTTGGAAGGAATTAGTGTGCTGAATGTTAAGATGAAAGTCACAAAAACAGTGTTCGTGGAATAACAAACGCCACAAAAAACTGATCTGACGCCGTTATTATGCAACTAGCCTCGGTCGGTTGCTTGACGCAGCCACGTAAAGCCCACAAGCATTTGGTTAGGAGTTAACTACAGAGTACATCTGCCGTGTCTGTTATATGAATGCTACCTTTAAAATACTGAGAAGAAAGTAACTATTACATACCGAGAGAAACGTTGTCGATCACCTTTCTAGAAACAAGTGCGCAACTTTCTGACGCAATTGCTTCGCAACCTTCCTGCATAGATATGTATACATAGATACTGCATTGATCGCTGCCTACGTATGCCTACGTCACCGCCATATTGGAGGGGGCAAAAGCGGCCACCATAACATGAGAGA
>JAVDPK010002449.1:60681-75929 GCA_034780415.1 Cichlasoma orientale
TTGTCTGTAATACCAGGGATATATTTACAAATAATTGAATTCAGTGGGTAATATTTATGTATAATTTTAAATAACAGTTCTTTAATCTTGTTGGGCAACACATATTTATAAGGAAGAGTAAAGACAGAGTTCCATATGCTGTCATCAATTGTTTGTTCGATCCATTTGTGTTTGGCTGCTGTTCCTGATCTGGGACTGAGAGACCTTCTAATAAAGGTGTTGTTGAACTTTTTGTCCAAGATGAAGACGCCTTCAACTGTGACATAAAAGTTATTAAAAGCAACAGAGTCACACGAATCTGTACTGCATCGTGACAGAGACATGATGCCAGACGACAGAGCATTTATTACAATACTGAACTCCTTTTGGGAGACAGGAACGTTGTATTTCTGTACAAAATCCTCATAAGAATATGGAAGCCCTTCAGAACCAAAAAGCTGTTTCACAAGTAGGATGTTGTTTCTGAACCAATTATCAAAAAATAATGATTTGTTTTTGTGTGTGATGTTGACATTGTTCCATATAAAGTATTTGTGAGGGGTATCTATTGTATATATATCTATGCCTTCCTGAAACTTCTCTATTAGTACGTCATCAGTAAGCGACAGATTTGACGGTAATTGTAGTTCCACAATACTGCATTGGAGACGTTACGGAATTAAAAGAGAAAAGAATCCTAATGCGAATAAACATATCAACATATAAAATTTCCCTTTAAAAGGCAAACTTACAACTACAAGTGTTTATTCGGCAACCTATCAAAGGTTAAGTCTACACACTGTGTCAGTGTTATATCATTGTCATTATTACATCATTGTTTTTAAGGCTTGCTATTGATAGAGTGAGGGTAAAGGCACCAAAGTACAACAAATTATAACAATAATAATAACAATGCAAATGTTTTAGTAAGTATTATCAACAGTTCTTTACAGACTGGAATTTTCCCTGTTTCTCCTAAATGTGCTGTAATCACAAGAATATACAGACCTATTTCTAATCTTTCTTTTCTCAGTAAAATATTGGAAAAATATTTTATCCAACCAACTAAATGAAAACTTTTCAGCTCAACGTATTTATGATAAGAACCAATCAGGTTTAAGAACCAACCACAGCACAGAAACTGCTTTTACTAAAGTCATCAGTGACCTGAAGATCAACAGTGACTCAGAAAGTTTCAGTCATAGTTCTACTTGATCTCACTGCTGCCTTTGACACTGTTGATCATGACATTTTAATTCAAAGATGTCGTTATCCAGTTGGAACAGATCAGATTTTTTTTCATATCTAAAGGGTAGAAGTTTCTATGTATCAATTGGTAGCTTTAAATCCGCAGAATTAAAAATTCAGTCAGGGGTTCTTCAAGGGTCTGTTCTTGGTCCATTACTTTCTAACTTTTACATGCTCCTGTTTGGTACTCTCATAAAGAATCATAATATATCCTGCCATTCTTATACAGGTGATACACAATTCTACTTATCTTTTTTTCTCTGATGAGCTAACCCCTGTTTACAAACTAATGAGCTGCACTGATGACAAACTGCTGGATGTCCCAAATCTTTTCAGATCAGAACAGTGACAACACAGAAATATTTGTTGATGGTCTAATCAGTGACAGAAAATTTGCTCACGTTTGTCATCAATTTCTCTGAAACACAGTGAGCATGTCAGGAGTCTTTGCATGACTTTGGACAGTATCTGAGTTTTGATAACCATATTAATGTCCTAGTACTCCAGTACTCCTGTGCTGGCTTACCCTTTCTTTCTTTCCCTCCAGTCTTTAGTTTCTCTCTCTCCTCTCCATCTGTCTGTGTGTGTGAGTGTCAGGTGTTTGAGTTGATCACACCTTGTGTTTCAGGGACAGTTGCAGCTCTTCAAACTGCTCCCAGAATGAAATCTTAGTGTGCAGAGGGTGCTTTCAGTTACTGTGATCCTGTATTTGGAACTAGCAGCTTGTTGACCTGAGGACATTGTACCATAGACCATTATGCATTTATTTATTTACAGTGCACCTATGTAACCGCTACATTATGCTTTTCTCCAGTAGGGGGCGTGCTCGCCCTTTTTCTCACGACAACATGAAAAACTACTAAGTTAAACCTAAAACTGACCCCCAAAGGATCATCTAGGCTGTAAGCATTTATCTGTCAGTATTTATATTGTTTAGCATGTGGTTTATGCGTGCAAAGTTACGTTTGTTACCGCTTAAAGAAATGGTCCGTGAGGGGCCGTGGCAGTGCGCCAGTGCTCCCTGAAGCTCCGCTCCTTTGGCCCAAAGTTTCCCGTGTGATTCAGTGAGTCGCAACTGTTGGATAGATTTGTCATTCAGTTCACTGAGCAGCCTGACCTGCAGCCCCCTCAAACATGATTTCATCTCATCTACGAGTTTTACTCACTGAAACTAGGTCAGCTTCTCCTTTTGAATTCGATTGTTTTCTGTCATACAAGTGAGGCAGTCTTGGCAAAGTAATGGAATTAATTTCTCTCCGGAGTCGCTCTTTGAGGGAAGGCTGATGAAGTGGATGAAAAGCGGGACGCCTTCAGAGACCGCAGCTCATTTATAATGGTGGGTATAGAGAGCGGACAAGCGTTTTTTTTTTTTTTTTAACATATCAGCATGATATTTTAGAAATAAAGAAAGAAAAACTCATACCGACATTAACAGCAGGCTAAAATAACATCACTATAAGTGACTCGTAACTTTTCCTGAGGGGTTCTCCTTCTTTCTTTTCTTTTTTATCAAGAAGGCATGATTTCAGTTTGTCCTTGTGACCTTTTAATGCAGCGCATGATCTCCAGAGACACTGCTTCCTCCCCCTCTCTGTTCCTCTGTCTTTATGTTTGGCTTCTTTTTAAATTAACAGAAAAAGTTGCGCACAAATTACCGCTGTCTGTTTACAGTAAAACGTGCATACATGTGTTTATGACTCACAGATGTGCTGCATGACCTCCACACCTGCTGTGAAATCCCTACAATGACCCGACAGGCATGCATATCTCATATCTTCATTAATGGGCTGTAGGCGATATCATAGGGGAGAATGGGGTGCTTCTTTCTTGTCTATGTGTTTCCGCTTACTTTACCTGTAGCCTTAAACTAAAGCCAGTTAGGGCTGCTTCCATCCCTCTCCCATGCCACGCCCCAAGTGATAGCCTGCAGTTTCCAGGTTTGTAGCCCACAATCATTTCCTGGTATTATTAATTCAATAAACTACTGGAAAAGTTCCTAGTTAGTGAATAAATAAGGTAGAGTACCGTATTTCCTGTCATCATAAGACTGCCAATAATGACTTAATGCAACGAAATATATACAAAAACAAAATTGCCACTGTAATTCTCTACATTGAGTATTAAAATAAATTCCTTTATCTATTGTCATCTGTCAAAAAATCTATTGTATTCTGCGGTGTACATTTGCAATGCAGTCTTGATCAAGACGGGTTTGGTTGGCTGGTGTTTAATTTGTCTCCACATAAGATTTACATTAAATAAGAGGCAGCTATTAAAAGCATTTGTAACAAGATGATAAATGGTGCAGTGGAGGTTTTGTTATGAGCAGATGATCAAACATGTCATATGCCTCAGTGGTTTGTGAATATTCAAGAATGTCAGGTTTTTTTCCCCTCTGCTTTACCCAGCAGATGCAATAGGCTGAGATAATTGGTGTACATCTAATTTACCATATAAATGACAAAACATCAGCCTACTTATTTTCTTGATGAATGGTTCATGTAGAATATTTTTTGTTTACTTTGAATCATATATGAGGAGAACTACACACTCAATCCCATAGAACTGTAAGTGTTACAGAAAGTGACATTTTTGTTGCTAATCATCCACTCGTGCCTTATTTATTAAGCCGAATCATTTTTGCTATATGTCATAATTTGTTAATGTAGAATAGTATTGAATAGACTGCAGAACAGCTGTGCTATAACTTTATATGTACTAAAGATCTCCTGGCGGCTTGCTCAGGCATTGGGAATCCATTTGCTCACTTTAAAAAATCCCCTGTGGGTGTGAAGACTCGCTCTTTTAATTTGGTGCAGTTGACTTATCTGACCAGTTCTAGATGACTTGTAACATCCACGGGCTTAGTCACTGACCCTGTGGCGTCCGAATGACCTGAGAGTTTATGTTCTGCAATCTCTACCCAAAGGGGGGGCTTAAACTCACTCCATGTGTAAAGAGACCTTTGTGGTTGTGGCATGCGGTAAGGTGGTGCAAGACAGAGCTGACTTTTCCTTCCAGTGAAAACGTGTCTCAGTACACAGGGTGTTCACCTTTTCATTACATGCCGTTCCACGTCAACGGTGCTCTATTGGAGCTGTAAACTTCCCTTTCCCACTCAGAGAATTTCACAGGGAGTGTCCAACCATTCCCCATGTTTAGACTGCAGTCATTTGGGCTTCTGCGCTCAAACATTGCCCAGGACAGCAGCTGTAACAGGATGTGAGGAGTAGACCTCCAGGTGTGTTACACAGAAAGTCAAAGACACTCAAGAACTGAGAAAGTAATGGTCATGTACCTACCTTTCCAATGGGCTTTAGTATCTTATCACACCCTGATGCAGTTACATGAAAAGGTTGGCCTATTACTTGGGGCTCTGCTGATAAAAAAGCAGCAGTTTGATAATGCTGCCCAAATATCCTCCAGGTGGAGGCGGGTCTCATTTGCTCTCGCTGTGGTATTGACCCAACACTAGCAGACAAGGCAAGCAGGATTATGCTTAATTCTCAAGATTAGTCAGGGATCTGAGTCAAGCTGCCATTATCTTAAAAGTGAACCAATATTAATCTTTCAGGAATGTACAAGATATTCACAAATAGGCGACATTAAATCCACCCTTCTCTTCATTTGATTACCCACTGCTTGCCCTCTGCAGACTTATAAAACTACTGAATGGCCTCCAGGCTCAGAGCACTGCAATTTATGGTTTGGTGACAAGCAGGCTTTCCCCTTCCATTTCAGGACTGTGCAGTTATACCTGTAAGCATTTGGACTTGTATCAGTTCCTGTTTAAGATATCCTCCCAGTGTTGACATGGAGTAGCAGCTGGCAATTTGGACTGTTCTGTTATCTGCATCAGTGGGAGGTAAAGGATCTCACTCCAAGCCAGACAACTCTTGAATTTTCTTGGCAAGCAGCATGACAGTTGTGGAATTGCCGTTTAATTGGCAAAAATTGTTCGTGATTGCAGTCTGTACCCGCATTTCTTTGTGCCCTAATAGTTGTTTATCTGCTCCTTTTTGAAAGCAACTTCTACAAAGACTAACTCATAAATATAGCTTGCACAAGCCCTCAGACTTGCATGGTGGGCGGGCATGTTCCTGAAACGCACTGCTGCACTTAAAGATAACAAGAACTTCCTCAAGACAAGGACTGGCTTAGATTCCAGTGCAACATGCTGCGTTATACCATTTTCTATTTTTAACTTCTTATTATAGAATGCTTTTTGTCTCTGAGAAAGTGCCTCTATCATAGTTTTGCAGATTTGTGTATAAAGCACATTTGTGCTTTATGCAGCTAACAAATTCAGAAATAAAAGTCTTAAGAAGAGGCACGCCTGTGACTCAGCATCACAGTGCACTGTTCACTTCCACCTTTGCACAAGTAGTAAAAAGAGTGTCCCACGGCTGCCTTCCTCAAATGTGCAAAATGTGTAACTGACAGGTTGATGTTCATTTCATTTGCAGGATAAAACACTGTCTACAACAGAGAATACAAATAACCGGATGGCTCTTTAAGAACGCAACTGGTGACTCCGCGAGATTGGCAGAAGCTATTAAGAAGCAGTCTGTAAAATATATCCAGGCTCAGCCACATCCAAGAATGAAGATCAAATACACAATACCCATTGTCTTTTTTATGGCACTTGTTATCATTGAGAAAGAAAACAACATTATCTCGAGGTAAGTCAGTTTTAATCATGAATGGAGCATTGGATTTACAACAGTTTGTTCATCTCTTCCTGAGTGAGATATGTTAAAAAATGCTTTAGATGTCAAAGCTATGACGTAACCTGAAATATAACATAATTGTGGTTTCTCTCATACTTTCAGGGTGTCTGATAAGCTAAAGCAGACCCCTCAAACCTTCCAACAACCCAACAGTTTGTCCAACATACTGCTGGAGCACAGTGGTTCCCGTCCGCCACTCGGCAAGAGGAACGTCACACTAATGAAATCGCGCCTTGAGGAGTACATTGAGCAGCAAGCATTGAGAAGGGGCAGAAAACACATCCTCCTGCTAGCGACCACTAGGACAGGCTCCTCGTTTGTGGGAGAGTTTTTCAATCAGCAGGGCGACAACATGTTTTATTTGTTTGAGCCTCTGTGGCACGTGGAAAAGATGTTGACTTTGGAGAGTGGAGGCACTAATGCTACAGCCGCAGCCAAGGCATACCGTGATGTGCTCCAGCAGCTCCTTTTGTGTGACTTTTCTCTGCTAGAAAGCTTCATCGACCCCCTTCCCGTGGACCACATCACAGCAGCCCTCTTTCGCAGGGAGTCCAGCAGCTCTCTGTGTGAGAAGTCTGTCTGCAGCCCTGTTGTCAAAGGGGTTTTTGAACGGTATCACTGCAAGACCAGACGCTGTGGGCCCCTGAACTTGACCATGGCGTCTGAGTCCTGCCTTAAAAAGGAGCACATTGCCATCAAGTCAGTACGTGTGCGCCAGCTCGACACCCTCCGTCCTTTGACTGAGGACCCACGTCTTGATATGAAATTCATCCAGCTGGTTCGTGATCCGCGAGCTATCTTGGCATCACGCATGGTGGCCTTTGCAGCCAAATACAAGAACTGGAAGGAGTGGGCCATGGGTGGAAATGTTCCTATTGATGATGATGAGGTGAGGAAGCTGAAAGGAAACTGTGACAACATCAGGATGTCGGCCGAGATCGGCCTCAGACAGCCACTATGGCTGCGAGGGCGGTACATGCTGGTGCGGTATGAGGACATCGCTCGGTTCCCCATGAAGAAAGCAAGCGAGATGTACAGGTTTACTGGAATTCCATTCACTCCACAGGTGAAGTCCTGGATTCTGAAGAACACGCAGGCCTCGAAGGAGACGAGCGGAGTTTACTCCACGCAGAAAAACTCCTCTGAACAAGTAGAAAAATGGAGGTTCAAGCTGCCGTTTAAGATTGCACAAGTGGTTCAGAAAGTTTGTGGGCCAACACTGAAGCTTTTTGGGTATAAATTTGTGAGCAGCGAGGAGATGCTAACAAATAAATCTGTCAGTCTCATTGAGGACAAAGTGTTCAACTTTTGATAGATTTTGACGGATACTTGATGCAGTAAAATTGAACCTTTCTGAAACCTCTGTGATAAATTATATTTATTAGGATATTTTATCCTGATACAGAGTGATATATTTTCGGATAATGTGCTATTTAAAGATTTTTACTATTTAAAATAATTTGAAAGAGAAACTAGACTGTTGAGCAGAAAATATACATACTGTATAGCTTTAACCTAAAGAGGCAAGAGTCTGGAGTTTTGATAAAACCTTAACATATGGGAGGAACGCAGTGAAAACAGGAACATATCTTTGCTTTTGCACTCCACACAATTTTTTGCTGTCTTATACAAATGGTGCTTTCAGCTGCAAGCCACTCCCATGGTTATTCCTTAGCAAATATAGAAACGTCTTAGGGAGAGTTTTTTAACAATGATGACCTGTTTCAAACATTTCCAGGAACCTCAATTAGTTATTTTTGTTAAATAATTGCTTAGTTAACAACATGCGCTGCTCTTATGCCAAAGAAACTTGCAGAAACTGCTTTGTATAGTAATGCTCATATACTTGAGAGGAAATACCAGTGTCTCGCCAGGCAACTTCATTTTCGTGTCATTTAGGAGTAATGTCCCATGATGATTTATTTATTTCTTCCCTTTGCTAAACGCCATTATAACGCAGTGTCTGAATGTGCTCCACAGGTTTTACCCCTCTTACGCAGGGGTATTTTTGCACATGAATGCTGTGTTTGCTGTATGTGTATGTTTGTGATTTGAAGATGTGTGTCAGGACTATAAACACCCATCTTGTAACACAGAGATTTACAGTGATACTTTATGTTAGCATTCCAACTGCAGCTGGTTTGCAGAATTGCGCAAAGTTTGTCAGCAAGTCTTTCGGCTGGTGGAATCAGACCTTGATACTCTGGCCTGTCAGGCATTTTGTTGACATGGAACCTATTTTTTTCTTTTTTTTTGAGGAAAATATATTTGTTGCAATAAACCTTTACAACTGAAAAACATTTGATTTCTGAGGAGGACACACTTTTCACATGAAAACGCTGCATCCAGGAGCGTTAACATTCAATAGATTGTCTGAAAAAGTTTCACAGTTCCGCTGACAGGAGCATATTGAGCACAAGCACGTCCTGTTTTGTCATCTTTGTCAGATATCTTTTTAAAAGAGGCTAAACAATGACAGTGTAGCAGGAAGCAAAATATGGCACATCACAGCCATAGATACGCAGATGGTGAAAAATAAAACAAACACAGATGGTGTAAAATAAAACAAACGCAGTAAACAGCTCTCCTGCAGAATGTGTTAGTGGGGTCTGCTTGTAGCTACAGTCTGTATTTGCTAATGTCACGAATGCAGGAACATTAACTTAGCAAAGAGGAAGGATGGGCACTGAGAGTGGACAGTGACTCCCTGGTGGTTTTAAACATCTTCTAACATCTGAGGAGTCTGTGCTTGGGTACAGTGGGCATCATTCATTTAAAAAAAAAAAAAAAAAAGACCAGATGTTGGCACTAAGTGAAAAATCAAAGCCTTTATCCTGATAGTGGCACGAATGCTCATGCCCCAAATGTCAGCTTCATAGTGAGAAAGGCCAGTGCATATGTGGTACAGTTATCTGTGGGCTCGATGGACACTTAAAAATATCAAAATGGGAAAGGGAAAAAGTGATTATGTAACATATTTCTTCTCAACACATATGAAATTAATTTAACATCAATGACTTTCTGACGTTTTTCTCATATTTCTTCAATGAATCACCATAGAAATAGCTTTTGCTTTGCCTTCAGTCTGATCCCAGTTCAAGCTCTTAAAAGGTTTTATTTTTGTCTGGCCTTTTTTTTTTTCTCTGAACAATCAGCACTTGAGCTATAAATGAGAACCAAACAAGACTGGCTGATATCTGCGATATCTCAGTGATCAAATTCAAGTCTCAGCTGTGTGTATTTTATCACTGTCTCAAAACAAACAGGATAATTTAGCTTTATTCTTTCACTTTTTATTTCTACAAAGGGAGAAGGGGGCAGGGTATTTCTTGAATTCCTCCTGGAGTCACAGCACTTCCAGTAATTGTCTTCCTGTGTTCCTTTCCTTGAGTTTGGAAAGCTCTTTTTCAAATTGAGAAATTATCTGTAAGATCTCAACAGTCAAAAAAAAAAAATCTATAAACATTCACAGTTAATTTCATTGTTTTACTTGTGAAACATAACCACTCACTTAACTAAAGTGACCGTTGCTTTGTTGTCATATCTAAATATTTAAGCTTTCAGTACATTCTGTTTGTCTCTAAGGAGGCAAGAAGGAAGGATACTGCAGAGGCAGCTGCCTTGACTTCCAGTGTGTTTACCACTGTGGGTCCGGCTATTTAAGTCTCCCAACCTAGTAATTACCCAAACTTTACATATAATGTGGTCCAAGTCATTTTTGTCCACCTGACCACACCCTCTGACAGAAATGCAAAGAGACAGTCATTTATAAAGCCTCTCGTTTTCACCTTTTTTCTCTTTTTACACCAAACAGTGCGCTTTTAAAAAAAATTCATTCAGCTATCCATTCTCCCCACCCTGCTGTGCTAAGCCACCTCACTGCAAGTGCATTCTGCATTCACTCATATTAACAGATCATTATCTGGTTAGGTTGGTTGTTCTATTTTAGTAATAAATAGCTGCTGGTTCTGCAGCATTTGAGTCCAAACCTAATGCGTTCAGTATTTATAAACTCTTCTACTAGAGTGACTTTATGTGGGATGTGTGGAGGGTGGAGTCACTGTATGGTTGGGGCAAATATAGAATAACCACTTTCCACTGAATTAAAGCCTTCTCAGCCCCCCTCCTCAGCAGTTAAATTAGGGCATTTAGGTAACCACACCCTCGCACTCTGTTATATGGTGCTGTGCCACATCAACCATGAGGGGTTTGAAATATGCAGAACAACCCTGTGCTGTGGATCCGAATGATAGCGTGTTGTAAGATTTGTGATAAACAGACACAAAATTGAGGTAATTCAGACATGTCTCAGAGCGACATATAAAACCGTTGTAGGCGATAATGATGGTTTAGCAGGAGACATAAATCTAAATACACAGCAAATTATCTCACACCGAGGAATGCAATTCATAAAACTCAGGTTGTCGCATGCGATAATAAGCGGCTGCACGTGGAGTGGAAACAGAATTTCACTCACGGAGTCGTATAGCACACAACTGATGAGCTGTTAGGAGCAAAAGTGAATGGCTTATCTGTCATTGATTGACACCAGATCAAGAGCACATGTACTCTCCCGGCAAAGGCAGACAGGAAATGGTAACCTGGGGATTTATGAGCGCTGTCGTTTTTATTTCACCACATACAGCCATGGACAGACATCAGAAATCTGTGGTTTCACCACAGCTGCACTGATGTGTCTGCTGTCAACAATGTTTCTAAAAGCAAAGTCAAAATGAAAAGAAAGATCTTTTTTCTCATACACCTATTATTATTATTATTATACACCATTTTTCTTTCATTCTTGTCTACGTGTTCACTGATCTTCCAGTAAGATAGTAGGAAATGCCTCATCATGCCCTGTCACGGAAAACTTTTGAAATCCCAATTTACTGATTAACATTTTTAAATTTCAGTGTGTAATGACATTCTTCCATTTTTTTTGTGTTTGTTTTTCAAGAACTCCATTGTGGCTGACCACAACATAAAAGCCTTTGACAGAACGGAAATTAATGCCCATTTTCTCTGGAGTTAGTCTTTGCAAAACATGTGAAAAGTGACTCAGAGATGTGGGCAGGAACTCGCACAGTCTGACCATTATGGCCAACAAAATGCATAAAAACACAAAATAACAATAATTGTGATGAATGTGGTAGCTTCAAAAATGCAGTATCCAGTTTTCTAAACAGTAAAGTGTTGATTTTCTTTCTTTGATGTGTTTGTATAAATGTAAAAGAAAGTCTTGCAACAAATGAATTCATAAAAAAAGATCAAAGCAAAAACACAACTTGCAGTTGTGTTTTGACTAAAATTATTTTTTTTTATGCTTCATTTTGGTTGAACGACCCGTTGGGCTGCCAAAATGGGGCATGTGACAAGTGATGAACACCAGCGATTTTCTTTCCAAATACAGTAAAATATTTCTTTTATTTGCATTTGTTTTCACTGGAACACCCTTTATCATTTGATTATGACCTCAGTATTTATGCACAGCATTGCTAACCCTTTTACCCATTCCCATAAGCAAACATAAAGTGTTACTCCCATTCTAAATTTAGATGTCCACTCTAGTGTAGAACAACTTAAACATTGCATGGATTTGTCAGACTAGTGTGGCATTTACTTTCAGCTGGGCCCCTGGAACACAAACAATGGGTTTGTGGGTGAAGGGAGCGTTAAAGCAAATACTTGGGGTGAGGTCAGCAGGTGGTGCAAAGACAAGAAGCTCACAAAGCTCTGCTATGATTTTCTATAAATAGGTATCAGGCTAATATTTATATATTGTTTATTTGCATTCATTAAATATGGTTTTTAAATATAATTTAAAGCCACAAAACTAACTTTTACCATGCGGAAAACATAGAGCGTTCACCATTTACTTCTTTCAGTTTACTTTGTTTCTGCAGGCTTCAGTAAGGTTGACTTTAGGGCCTAAATACTGCACTGCTGGACTGTGCGGGGACATTAATATAACATAATCGTTTAAAACAAAAAAAAGCTTGAGAACTGCCAACAGAACCAGAATTTAATCACTGGCTACATCAATCAACATCAAAAATAACAAGCGAAACACTGCGATTTCTTACAAGTCTGCATTGTTTGTTCTTGAAACGCAGCAGAGCTAAAATAAAATGGGCCCACTGTAAGTGCCACCATTTGCATTTTGAATTAATGTTTGTGAAAGACCGGTTTCCTATGCCACAAAGCTTCAGTCTTTCCTTACATCAATGCCTCCTTTTGTGCCCGCACCAAGCTAGAGCGAAGAGGTCTTTAAAAAGAATTTAGAGCTACTGAATGGGTCACTCCATTTGTCCCACTCTGCTGGCTTTGCTCCAAACACAAAGTGCCTTTCTACTGCCACTACTAGTCACAATAAAACAGGCATTACAGTTAAGGTTTTAAAAGGAGCAGGGGTGGGTAATGAGAAACATTATGCATCCTTGAATCTCCTCATTTCCTATAAGATGTGGTGCTGATGCATTTGCGAAGGAGGCCTTTTTCTTGACAAACCGCATGCCGTGCGTGTGATTCTGCTGCATGTTTTCCTGAGAACTGTTTGCCCAACAGACCAAAAATAACCACAAGAACCAGAGAGTGAGTATACATTCTTACTTCTAGAAAGTTGTGGAATGAAAAAAGATGTCTAAATGGTTTTATATTCACATTTCTCTGCAGTTATAAAAAGAAAGCAAACCACCTACAATCAGGACAGGTAATTCCAGGATATCCAATCAAATCAAATCCAAACAATAAAACTGCAGAGATATATAACAGACAGACAGCTGTCTTTTGTCCTGTTCTATCTCTGTCCCTCTAAATATACCCTCTCTAAAACTCTTTGAGGCGTCAACAAGGGAGGAAAGAAGCCAGCCTTACACAAAGTGGCCACTCACTGATTGCAGCAGCAGCAGCAGGAAAGGAACATTTTCATACCTTTGCCTCTGCCACTTTTCATACACAAAGCTGCCCTGTTTCTAGTGCAAAAGGCTGCGGTCTTATATGGTTTGTCACTGAAGATAAAACCGGGCAAAATAGCCACTGGAGAAAAACATGTTACATATAAGCCAATGCTTTGAGTGAGCCAACGTTTGCCTTCTTTTATTGAAAGATTCTTATCAAAAAATTGAAGTGCTCTGTGAAAAGGACACTGACGACATTTACTGACATTTATTGCCACTTCAAGAAGTAAATTTTCATAACTCAAACTGGTTTACAGCAGCAATGCTGCAGCGCAATTGCTGTGCTGCATCTGTCCACTGTACTGTATCCTTTACAGAGGGAAGGAGTTAAAAAAATGCTTTCTTACAGTGTTAATCAACAGAATAATTGGAATAATCTCTCTACCTTTTTTGCGGCACAGTGTAAAATGCAGGTTTTTGTTGCTGTGCACCTGTATGTCCCCGTGAGGACAGATTCAGGTGTGCATATTTTTTTAAAGCAGATAAATCCTTTATTATGTTTTTTTAATTATCACTGCGGCAGCAAAGCGAGCTGGACACGTGCCGCACATACCGCACAGAGCGATGCCCCTTGAAATACAAAAACATCTGTGCGGCAATACAATATGCAGAACAGGTGGTAAGGCCGGGACCCTTCATTAATGCCTGATGACAGATAAGCACCAGTGTGATTGGACTCTTGAGATGACAGACAGTATAGAGTATTTGTGCTGCACTATGTAAACCATGAAGAAAATGCACACTTTAAAGGTTCTGAAATCAAGAGCTGCCAGGGGATCGATAAACAGGACAAACACTCAGGAGTGATTTGTAGTTTATTGTTCAATAAACGGCTACAAGTATGGAGATTAGGAACGGAGGATCAGGGTACCAACTCAATTGCTCTACTACCTGAACAACAGCCACTACTACCTTCATATCTGTGGTTCTTGGGCACAGAAAGTTCAAGCGTCCCTTCCCCGTGTTCCTATTTACCCTCTTTGAACCACCTTGGTACTTGGTGAGTTTGTGCAGGAAGGAGGCCCCATTGAGGGGGAAACACACCTCTCTTTACTTTTCCAATGGCAGTAGCTGAACTTTGAAAATGATGGAACACCAAGCTCCTCTTTTTAAAGAATGTAACACAGTTGAGCTGTGAAAGTAAAATCATCAGTTTACTTTCACATTTATCCAGGGTTTACATAATCTAATTTTTTTAAGTGTACAGCAGGGACTGGGATAGATAATAAATGATAAATAATCGGTGTTTAAATGCGTTATTTGAAGTGACATTAATAATTGTACCTTATACAGTAATTTAAGTGGTGTGTGGTTAAATTACATCACATAAAATTTAAACAAGGCTCTAATCAGGGCACACTGACCTCATGCATGGCTTGTTTTGGCCAGTTTCTCACAGACCGATAAGTCAGCTCCCATGCTCACCCCTGACTTTTGTCTTTCACAGATGCTGCTAATCAAATCTCTGGCAGGCTGACGTGTTGCCCTATGGCTGATAATCGAGCAGCTCGAAACAGAGGGAGCTGTGACTGTGGCAGCGAGGCCTCTCCAGTACAGTCACATAGTTTGTTGTCTGGTCAGAAGAAAGAAACATGTGATAGCAGTTGTTGAAGCATTGCTTGATTTTAACCCAGTTGCTGACCCAAAATCTGTATTGTCAGTTCGGTTTCATATCTGTGAAGCTGCATACTTAACAGACTGCAAATGGTTTACGTACTTAACCTAACAAGCTATTCGAGTTCAGATACAATGGAGCAACAAACTCATAAAACGAATATCTGTTTACACACTCAAAACAACACTTGCTGTTTCATGTATCCACTAAATTATTTTCAATAATGTTACAAATAAGGTATTAAGGTTATTATTCATCATTACAAATGTATAGGACATGGATTCTCTTGTTCCTTTCAAGAGTGTTAAATGTACAAAAACTAACAACATCAGCGAAGTTCAATAAACTGTGATCAAGCAGTGATACAGAGACAAAATTTTGGTGGAATAAAACTCTTCATGAGAATCACACAACTTCAAAAATATGTTAAACAATTAAACGTAAAGGTTTAGTAAACATAAAAATGAACGAATGAATGAATATAAATATAACTGTTTTTTAATCATGATGCAAATGCATTTTGTAACATTTATCCATTTATGCATAAGGAAACTTAATCTGTCTTATAATATTATAAATATAACAGTTTAACCTTATTAACATGTCTTCTAATCACATTAAAGAATCTGAACAACAGTAGAATAATAATATAATATAATATAATATAATATAATATAATATAATATAATATAATATAATATAATATAATATAATATAATA
>JAVDPK010002449.1:76029-90399 GCA_034780415.1 Cichlasoma orientale
GTGTGTGTGTGTGTGTGTGTGTGTGTGTGTGTGTGTGTGTGTGTGTGTGTGTGTGTGTGTGTGTGTGTGTGACCAAAAGAAGCATCCAGTTAACTATATAAGAGAAGGCAGATATATCTCTATGTATCTGTATATGTCACAAACTGGGCAGCATACAGTATGCCACAGTAATCTAGAGGGATAACTAAAACTACAGGCCAGATGAAAAGTGCAATATTCTTTCACTAAAGTACAATATTCACCCATCTTCATGTTTAAATGTATATACTTATCTAGTTATTTAAATTTTTATACATTCTATTTTATTTTATTTTATTTTATTTTATATTTTTAGAAGTGTGACTTTCTACAGTGTGGCACTGAACAGGAGTGGCCTTCCAGTCTCATTGTACATTCTGTGTAATGACAAATAAAGGCATTCTATTCTATTCTAAAAAATTCATTTACATTTAATTAAGAAGAAGAAGTTGAGTGTTGAGGTTGATGTGCAAAGATGCACCGCTGACCACTAAAGCTCCTTTCCACCCCTCAGGTTCCTCTTTTTTCTTCTTCTTTCAGTTTTCATGAAACCAAAGAAGACCAGATGACAAATGGGTTCTTAGAAAGGGATCGCAATTTGAGAAAATTATAGGTTACCTCATGAACAGTTTTTTAAGAAAAAGATCTTTTATTTTTCATAAAATACTGGTATTTCAGCCTGATTTGATTTTTAAACAATCAAACCTGTTCACTTTGAAATGGCATCTGACTAAACACATACAGTACTGTCACCAGCTGACTACTGATTCTGATTTACCCTCGTAATGTCATTTTGACCCCAAATGAAATCTGTTCCCATCAAAATATGTTCTGTATTCATCAAATGATCTAAAAATAATAGGGGTTGTTTGATACTCTACACTTGGTGATTAGAAGTAATTTGATTGAATTATGGGTTTTTATTGAATTTAATAACATCTGTTGTCCTCTGGGGTCAAAAAGACAGTCAAACCATGTGGGGTCACGGTCGGAGGACAAAGGTGTATGGCAATCCGGGGGGCATTACGATGGCTTAGAAAAGTCAGCTCCCACAAAAAGTAACTCTAGATGAATCACGACAGAGAATTTCCAAATATGACCAGAAGTTTCAGATTTTTCAAATATTTTGTGGAATTTGGTGAGTGATTGCCACACTTTTGTTGTCACAACAGTGTAAAGGAATCTGTTTCTCAGCAAGCTGGGTTTTTTTTATAAACCAGCAGGAAGGAAAACAGTGTGACACAACTGAAAAAAGACCACAGTTTTATCACCCTCTCTGACATCACTTCCTACCTTGGCCTTGGGCCCCTGAGAACCTACACATAGATAAGACAAAAAAAAAAAAAAAACAGAAGTGCCCCATCTACACTTTTTTTTTCCATCTTTTTTTTTCTTCCTTCTTAGCTGAACATGAATAATTCTGATTTCATATTTTTCATACTACAAATGACTATACAACGTACAGTACACGTCAAAAGTTTGGCCATCCAGTAAAAGCAGTATACGAGCACCCACCCTTTTTTGAATTTGTCAAAAAGGTCATCATTATACTTTCAATTCCCCACCTCACTAACATACTTGACTTTATTAATGAATATAAGCTTAATCAAAGATAAATTTATGAAGGAGTTGCTGCACTGGGTTGCATTAGATTACACAGTGGTGCCTAATAAAGGGACTGGTAAGCATATAGTACTGTACATGTAAGGAAGCAGCGTGACGGTCAGATTAAAAAAATGCAAACTGTATTTTTTATACCTCTTAGAAATTCCGCCAGTACCTGCAAAGTAAAGTATAATGAGCCACTTAATACTGAATATTTGTCTTTAAAAAATTAGTACAGTCTGTGTCTACCTTCAAAATCAGCAGCTGGTCTTTGAAATTTTGTATTCACAGAAAATAGATAGTGTTCAAACTAAACTGGTGGGATTTACCAAGGTTACCAAGCTGATGAATAAACGCTTCTTTGTAACAGTCCTGACTTGATCTTATTAAGAACCCTCCTACATATGCAGCACAGTCCATTTTCCAAGTTTCCATTGTGACAGCACGCTATTGCCCTGAAAATCTTTGAGATTACAAATATTTCACAAGCACATTCATGCTTGCATTGACATCCATTCACACTGGTTTTGTTACATCATTGCAGTGGGGGGGCTAGTTTTGCACCACTGCGCCATTTTATACTTTTTCAGCATCAATACACAGTGTCTTTAAATCAGGGGTGTCAAACATAATGCCTGGGGGCCAGAAGTGGCCCAGCAAAGGGTCCAAACTGGCCCACTGGATCGCTTTTAAAAACATGCAGATTTCAAAGTAAAGGGCTTAAATTTTCTTTGTTTTGTTCTTTTACTCTATTTTCATCCGCTTTACAGCCGTCTTGCTGATAAACATGTCACCTATGGCCTGAAGTACTCAAATTAAGTACATAATATAATTATGTTTATAATTAGAATATTTATATATGTTAAATATTCTATTGTAGTTTTGTTTTGTTTTTTAAAAGCTTGTTTTAAAAACCCCTATAATATTATATTCTGATTCTTTAATTTTACACAATAAATTTAAACAAAAAATTTTAAGCCAAAAAAGTCACTGTGATGGTTTCTTGGATTTACTATAGTAGCATTTTTTAATAACATAGAATATTGTTGAAATTACAGTTCTTTTGATTAAGATACTGCTGGGATTAAATTATTTAACCTTCTTTACACTCATATATTGCTTATTAGGTGATAATATCACTAAGATCAAATCGTTTAAAATGACAGATGTGTTTGACAGCCCTGCTTTAAAGACACTAACAAAATGTATGTGCCAGCTAACACTTCTGTAAATACTGGAAAACACATAATAGTGAGGCTCTCAGCCAATTCTGTATCACTTTCAAATTCTCAGCGTTTCACATTTAATAGTATCCCTGCTACATCAACATGCATACACAAAATGCATGATTTACCAACTCTTCTGTCTTCATTTGCATTTGGCCAGTGTCAGACATGACAATCCGATTGTGACAGTTCTGATATCACGCTGCTTTTATGTGTTTTGTTAGTGGAAGCTGTGTGTTTGTTCATATCATGTGTAAATGCAGCATTGCCTTAAGACTGATACACAAACTACCAAACAACCCTTCTAAACTTGAAAATCAGGGGCCCACAAGTTTGTTTACTGCAAGAATCATATTTTTGGAGCAAAAAAAAAAAAAGAGCGCATTTCCACAAAATATTGTGGGGGATGCAGCCCCCCTTTTGACCATTGAACCAAACAAGTGACCTAATAAACATAACTAACCAGCATAGACCAGCTTACAATTAAATGATATAATTTGATTATGCAATAATATAATTGACTATTTTATTTTATGATTATTAAAATAAATTCATATCATTTGTGTGTGTGTGTGTGTGTGTGTGTGTGTGTGTGTGTGTGTGTGTGTGTGTGTGTGTGTGTGTGTGTGTGTGTGTACAAACATACATATATATTGAGGGAGAAGCATCAGAGGGTTAGCTAGATAGCTGCATTACAGTACACTTAGAAACGTATAGCATATTATTACAGATGTTCCTTTTTTTTCAAACTGTAAAATAAGTAATGTGGAGCTCCTTTTTTATGACAAGTCTAATTCTTTGCAATATGTGGCATGAGGACAGGGACACCTGCTGGACAGTTTTCAATGTTACAGTACATTAGTCTGCTCTGAAAAAAGAGGGAGAAAAAAATGCTTTTTTTTTTTTTTATTTAACCTTTATTTATACAGGTAGTCCCATTGAGACTCAGTGTCTCATTTGCAAGAGAGACCTGTTTCCAAAACATAATAAGTTTACAAGACCATAAAGTCAGAATGGTTTTAGTATAAAAGTTCCTTTCCACCACTGGAAAAAAAATTGCCAAGTCAAAATTTTCAAAAACAGAACAAAACAAAACAAAAAAACTTTAAATTTGGATGGCAAGAAAAATGTTTATTCCGTGAAGAAACAATCTTTTATAGTTTTGACTATGTGGAAACACCTAGTGTTGGAAAAAAGATTTTCTAAGGCACTTTCGTAGGACACCCCCTCAACTCAGAAAATCTGCTCTGCCATTAAAGCTGCTGTTAGTTTAGAAGCCGGTCCTGTTCCAGTCTGAGCAAGCAGTGCACAAACATAAGAACGGACTTCGAGTCATCACCTCCACTACATAAATGACTGAATTTAAAACACATGCGCATTCAGTTTTAAGAATTTCTAACCAGAGGGTGAATATTTTTATGGAAAAAATAAATCAGGCAGAAATTATTGTTAACATCTCCAAATATATCTGAATTATTAAATTTAAAAAATAATCTTAAGGGAAACTGTCACAGTTTCTCTAGAACATTCGACACGCAGGATGCATACAAAATGTTTGGTGGTTTTAATAAACAGAATATTTGGTTTTACATCAACAATGAATGTCAAAGGTAAGCACAGGAACTTTGATCTGTAGGTATCTCTGGATTAGTTCACCAGGAGAAATCAAACTCAGGTAAATGTCTTTAGCAGGTTTACCAAACAGCAGCTGGTATTTTATGTCATTTCTCCAGGACTTGGACTATTTCAGGCAAGTTTATTGAGAAACAAGAACAAGATTTCACCTCTCTTTCCACAGGGTAGAGTTCCAGTACTCAGACCAGGTAAGCAGTGAGGCTGGTGGGGTGAGAGTGGGTCAGGCAGGTTAGCGGAAAGTTATTTCCAGAAGGCATTCAAACAGGTTTCCTTGGGAGGAAGAAGACAGATGGGTTAATACAAGACTAAGGATTCCAAACACACAGGTAAATAGCAACTGATTAACACGTTTTCATTTAGAAAGAAGCTGTCAGATAAACGACATCAAGAAAGGAGCACACCCTGTGACAGACTGTTAACATAGGATAGGCTCCAACCCCTCCACAACCCTGAATTAGATAAGCAGATTGTTGTGCAGGTTGTGCTGGCTGGTGTCCTTCCTGGGCTTTGGATCTGTTCGCTGTCCCTCGGCTTGTGCGGTGCTTTGGGCTCCTCCTTCTGGGTGCCCGAGCTGCCTGTGTAACTGACACCGAATTGTTTCAGAGTGGCCGCCAGGGGGCAGAGTGTCTGCTGGGGTTAGGTGAGGGATATGAAGAAGAAATTGGGTCTTATAGTCCTCACCTGCCTTCAATTAGGGGCTCTGCCTCATTTGTTTGCCTGGTGTGGTGCCGCATCAGGTTTGTCTCTGAGTTCTGCTCATTAGACTTTGGGTAAGTTTGCCTGCCGGGATTTATTTTATTTCATGTATTGGTGTGGAGGATTCTTATACCCACTGTTTGCCTTTAGGAGACGCACTGTTCCTGCGGATGACAAGATTCTGTAAATAGCGCCCTTCGGGTAGTGGAACGAGGTGTGTTTTTCCTTATGAGAAAGTGGGTTTCAGTGTTAGGGTTTTGAGTTATGTTATGTATTGTGTAATGTTTGAAATTGTTGGAGTTTTGAGTTTTCTTTGTAATGTATTATGAGTTTTGTGAAATTAATCCTTTTCCCTCTGTTTTATTTAAGTTTTCACGGTGCACGATGAGAACGTTGAAGTATAAATAAAGAATCAAGCACCTGTCGAGACTCTCCATTATTTATTGATCCCAGGGGCAGCTACAGCCTGGGTGGGACCGGGTTGTGCTCTCGGCCTCTATTGAGTCTTAGCGAGGGTCCCAGGCACTGGTGGAGATCTTCCTGCATGTTTCTGCCTTGGCACAAAGGTGTCCACTACTTCCTGGCCTTTGATGCAGGTTGCAGACACTTGGGTTCTTATCACCATCCTGTGTTGTGATGTTTGGACTCACCACACTGCCTGGTTTGGATTGTGTTAGTCTTTTAATCTTTATTTAGGGGTCTAGATGCTAAGGTGCATTTTTTCCTGGTTACCTTTTGTAAAAAAAAAAAAAAAAAATCTCATATAAGGAGTTAAGCTCAACACGTTGGATTTAGGAAAGATCACATGCAAGTCCTCACATATGCATGAATATGGGCACATATGGACACGCGCGCACACGCACACACACCCACACACACACACAAAGGGCCAGTGATGTATTAAAAGAATACCAGCCGACAGGTATCTCAACCTGTAGCTGATTGCACAAATGATATTTCAGTTTCCTACCTGTTCCAGCTGCATGACCAGGGTACCGGTCAAGATTTTTTTTTTTCCTCTGAGGCCCTTAAAAAATAAATAATTTATATGGCACCCAAGGCTGCTTTACTCACAAAAGTTAAAGGCGAAAGGCTTCAATGGGTAGGTGGTATTTCAACTGCTTTTTGAAACTGTCCGGAGACAGGGCATTGTGGAGGGGAACCAGTGGAGGGACATAAGGGTGGGAGTGATATGTTGTCAGGACTTAGTGCAGCTAAGAATGCTGACAGCTGAGTTCTGAACATACTGCATTGTGTCCAGGGCTTTGACAGGCAGATCAAATGGGACATTACAGTTGTCCAGGCGGGAGGTGAATGAGGGTTTCAGCTGCAGATTCTTAAAGCATTGGTCAGAGTCTGGAGATGTTCTGTAGGTGGTAGAAGGCAGATTTCAAGATGGATTTAATATGTGATGAGAAT
The DNA here is from genome assembly GCA_034780415.1 of Cichlasoma orientale. Taxonomy (NCBI): domain Eukaryota; kingdom Metazoa; phylum Chordata; class Actinopteri; order Cichliformes; family Cichlidae; genus Cichlasoma; species Cichlasoma orientale. The sequence continues at coordinate 82,629 of JAVDPK010002449.1, forward strand.
GAGAGGGTGTAGTCCAGGAGGACACCCATGTTACAGACCTCTGGAGATAGTGAGATAGAGTATCCTTAAGGTGCAGATTTACCACTTTCCCAAGCAATGACTTATGGATGGATGGATGGATGGATGGACAGGTAGATGGGTGGGTGGATGAAGGAAATCCACAGGAATTACACAGTATATAGTCATGCCAGATTAGTAGAATTCCCTCATGTTTAAAGGGTTTTAGGTTGAATTGCTTAATAACGTGCCCCAGAAAAATCATTCTTCATTGTGTTTATCCTTATTTATCCAAAGGAGGGAAAAGTGGCTCCAGGCTCAACAACTGATTTATTCTCTGCCTTGTGACGTGTACACAATCGTTCCCTATGTACATAAAGAGCTTTGCTTTCCAGAGCTGATCCAGCAAAGCGTAAACTTTAAGATTAAACATGATTGGGTGCCTGGGTGTGCAATACTGAGGTCAGTGGGGGACTTAATGCCTGAATGAACATAGTCATGTTGCTGTGGTGATAGTGAGCAGATCGCACATTTGAAGACATACTGAGTGTGTCCCTGAACAACAGCACAGAATTATCTTTCTCTTTGAATCGCCATTCAGAGAGGTCAGAGGTTAATCTCCAGCTGGGTGGAAGAGTTGACAACTGAAGCGCACAGCTAACAAAGGAGTGACAGCACGAGTTGGAATATTACGTCTTTATTATTGGTTTAATAGAAAAAAAAATGTGCCTCTTTTGATACAGATTCAAAATTATGACAAAAACACAAAAATTACATACATTTTTCTAGCAGCATGACTTAATCTCAGATCATGTGATGTCACTGGCCTTGTTTGATCATTTTGCAAAATGACTAAAACTGAAATATATTTTTATATATGTATTAAAAATAAAGGTACAGCTTGTGTGGGACAGGAGGACAGAAGCTGGCAGCTTTAAGAAGTGAAGAGAGGCAACAAAGGTTTAACTGCAGCAACCTTACTGGAGGTTAGAGAAGGAAGGTTTAGCAGAGCCCTGCACTGAAACATGACTCACACTTCAGTATGCAAGACTGTGAGGAGGTCTCAGCTGAGCGTGACCATACAGAACCATACAGACAATGTACAGAATCAGTCAAGAGTTTCAGCACGCCTCCACTTTTCCAGTAACTGCATTTCATAGTGTAATATCAGAACAGAACACTTTGCTTTCAGTTCATCCCAAACTGGATGGATGGGGTTTAAGCCTGAAGACTGTGCTCCTCTTCAGTTATTTGAAGCTGGCCCTCTAGTTCCTTCCAATACTTGGGTCACTGAGTTAGAATAAATCCCTCTCTTGATTAGCGACTTGACTGTTTCTCACCGCTCCCGCTGTACGGTCCAAATGCATCAGAGGGAGTTGTAGCACAGCTTCGTTACAGAACCGACCCGGAAAGGTTTGTGAGTTTGTGACTAATGCACAAAAGTTTGGCTGCCCCTGCAGAAATTGTTTGCATCTACTTTCAAGGCTCAGTTTCACTGCGCTGCTACAGTAAATCATTTTCTTACTTCAGTTTTTGTGGCAGTTTACTGCTTACCTCTGTACCATTTAAGGTCGTTCTCTGGACACGAACTGCTTAAATCTCAATAAGTACATGGAAAATGGGGAGAGTGCTACAAAAAACTTTTGACCGTTAAGTGTTTCACTAGCAAAACATTAAAAGCAATATTTATAGATGTGAAAACATGATGCCTACAGTTAAGAAAAAAAAATACATGAATACAGCATATGGAACATGGAAAGGTCTATATATTATTCAGATGTGACAGAAAGAAACTAAGGAAGAAATCCTGAAACTGTGTTCTTGCTGGAAGTGGTCCATAACAATCTGAAAATCATGGCTCAGCTTATAATACAGAGACCCTCAGCTACGCTTTAACACAGGTATTAAACAGAAAGCAGAGTTACACAGTAAGAGGGACTGAGAAATGACACATTGCACAGAATAACGAGGCTGGGTACTGCAATAGTTGGACTGACTTCAGGTCAGGGGAAAGCCTAACAAGACAAGAGGCCCGTTTCTGTTTTCTCGCAAATGGTCAAATACTGGCAGTAAAATCAAGCAAATGGTGAAAGAGGTTGATCTGCTATTTAAAAATGTAACAAAAGAAACACAAGTAAGTAAATGTGACGCATGTAGCAGAAACACATTTCGTTTATCGGACCTGTTTTTGACGGGTTTTGAAACAATCAAACGAACAAGAAAACACACAGAGGCTCGTGCTAGCATTGCCTGTTCATGTGTAAGTCAGCGATTAATGCGCCTCTTTGAAGCTATGACCTCCGAAAACATCTCAAAACTTTCTAATATTACAAAATATAAAAAAAAAACATTAACTGAAACAAGCAGTAGTGTTAGTAGTACATACTCGGTTTAGGTACAATAAAAGGGGCTCTACTGTAGGTTTCGCTGTTCCTGAACTACTGCAGGCTACAGCTGTGAGTGCTACAGAGACAAATGCAACTCGTAGTCCGAGCAAACATTTGTCATTACAGTCTGACGTGATCAGAATGAAATGAATGTGGCTTCATGGAAGTGGACCGTGAATCCAGTAATGCTGCATAGATGTAAAGGCTTTGCCAAGCCAAACTAGTTTTAGCAGACACCGTGCAACCATACACATGAACGCATGTGTCTCATTCTTCATTCATTCAGCTCCTTCGCCTTTATATATTATTTCAGATCTGGACACATAGACTAACTCAACACTTCTCTTTCCATAAGTATCACAAAAAAAGTATGATTAATTAAAAAACATTACAAATGATACTAATATGTGTTATTTTTCTACAGTAGGTTACAAGAAGCATTCGGCTGGTTCTGACCAGAAACTGTGAAGAAACTGAAAAGTAATCAGTAGAAGAGTAGCGCTAATATTTCACGGTTTTAATTCTTCTCTCGAATCTGGAAACTAATTTTGGTCAGGTGTAAAGCCAGGCGACCAGCTTTAGGTGAACGTAAGGCAGATCTGTTTCCAAAATTAAGTTTCTGCTGCGACTAAATTGTCTCAGTTTCGTCTTCCAAAATTTGTTCTGGAAAACACTAACAAGGTGCCAACATATGCAACATAAAATAATTCAAAACTATATGTTCACAGTCAATGAGATGCTAAAAAAAAAAAAAATTTAAATTAAATCTGTTACATTTTGTTTGGATGGATAGAATATGTGCATAACCAAGTGGCCTTTTACAACTGGGGTCACCCAAAAGGACATAATCTTACTTTTAACTCAGTTTTATCTTTTTATCTTTTTTATTTTTAAAGCAATATGTGGGATTTAAATGACACAGGCCCCTAGTCGGAGCAGCAGTAGAACTGACGTTGTACAGAAACAGGATATTAGTTTATTTATTAAAGGTTGCCTCTTTTAATTGCTTCATTTAAAATATTACGTTTGCATATGGGTGGATGCACGTCACATAAAAATAACTCAACTCTCGAGGCTACTACAGGACACTGAATTTGCACTTCTGTGAGCATCTCCTGAACTCATTGATAATAATTATAAAATCTGTAACAGTTTCGGTTAAATAAAGGACTTTTGCTTGGAGGCTGATTCACACGCAATCATCTGAAATAATATTGTGTTTAAAGTGTTAGTTTACATGACTGGTACAACCCCATACTTTTTAATAATTACTACAATCTTTTTTGGTTGGCCAGCAGCAGCTGCAAATTATGTTAACAGCAGTTTACACTGCCAGTAAAATCTAACGCCACCAAACTAGAGACCTCTGATTTTGCTTTCCAGCATGAACATATCATTATATGCACTGTTTATGGTCCTGTATCCCCATCATGTTTAGTTAAGGATATCTGCATGCTTAAATAACAGCACTTCTTCAGTTGCAGACAATTTTATGAAGAGAAACGTCTGTGACGACAATCAGTGAATGTGTAGGAATGGTGAGGACCGAAAACAACACGGGAAACTGATCCAAAGGCCAAACAAGGAGGAAGAATAAAACTGATTACGCACCAACTCTTCTGAGGTACCTAAACAGACACTCGTGAGGTTTTGGAGGAGACTGTTTGACAAAAGACATTTGGCAGCTTTGTGGCTCTCAGACTGAAAGAAAAAAAAATCTCGACGCAGAACAGCAACATCATAAAGTAATGGAGAATGTCAAAGTGTTCGACTGGATTGCTGAGGATTGTTTGATTACTGAGGTACAGGTGTATGTTTCCAAACAAGAACCATTTGTCCAAAAGCAACACTTGTAGAAAAACTACACTCTGCAGTGAGGTTTGTGTAGCTTTTATGCTCTGATCTGTTGTCAAGCAGAAGCAGACAGAGTAATGGCAGTGAAAGCAAAGAGGGAGACCGACAGAAAGAAATACCAGCTGAATGCCACGGCACTGACCTTTGCCAGTTTCCCCCTTTGCAATTCCGTTATGCATAGAACCACAGAGTACTGTATAACTCGAACAGCTGATTATTGCAGCTCTGCTTCACATCTGTTCACTGAAGTTCATTGTTTAGGAGAACTTGCAATCTAAGAGCGCAGAGGTAAGTGGTCCAAATGTTTATGAAACATACCAGCAACTGCAGATTGTCCTCCCGAGGGAACAGCGTATCTCAGCAAGATTGCAACTTTTTTTATTTTCTCCATTTCTGCCAAAACAGTGAGTGATGCCCTCATAATGACCAAAGCAGCAAACTGGCTAGATTATCTGTGAGATGGCCTGATGAGGGCTTGAGCCATTTGGCAGTTTTCATCTCTGTAGGTCCCTCTTGTCAACAGACTTAACTTAGTTTCATATTAAATAAATGCCTCTAGTATTAAATGCAGATTCACACACGTGAACGCGCACGCACAAGTTGGATGGCTATCTTTGTGAGGAAATTCACTGACATCATCCCTAACCTTAATCCTAACCATCCCAACTAACACTCCAACCACAACCTGCTTCTAAACAATCCTTAGACCACGTCTTAACCTTTAAACAGGCCACAGGGACGTCAAAACATGAGGGCCTGCCAAAATGTCCTCACCCAATGGTCTAAAACTCAAACTAAGATTACTAGACAAGCATGCAGGCGCACATGCACACACACACACACACACACACACACACACACACACACACACACACACACACACTTTTGCAAAGAAGTTGAAAACAGTCTACGTTGATCACAGCCATTAAGTTCCCATAACTGCTTGACTCCAAGTATTTCCACACCTACAAAGCACAAAACTGTTCAAAGCTGTATCAAACACAGTTAATTCAGATTTGTGTAGCACCCTGCTAAAATATTACTAGGCTGATAAAAACTGTGAAGTTTGGTGATAGGAAAAAAACATTAATAAACAGATTCATGAGAAACTATTAACCGTGGTGTGGCGTCACTGACGTAACATTGAAAAAATGGTAACAGGTCTAACACACTAAAGTTCATTGCATATGAATCAGTGGAATCAACAGCTGCCTAATTACACACACATTTTTGCTGAAGTTTTATATCCTGGGTGTGAACAGAAAGTGCAGCCAGGGTCTAAAACTCGCATGCAGCTGAGTTGAGGTGGTTTGTGTCTGCTGGCTCATCTAATAGTAGAAATATCTGCTACCTTCTGTGACGTGTACAACGAGTACGCATGCTTCTCATGTAGCTGTCACAGCAGAAAACGCAGGCAGAAGCGCAGAGCTGAATACAGCAAAGCTGCAAATCATTTCAAATTGAACTGTTTTAGCTACACAAACTAAATAAAACACATTGTGTTAAAAACAAAAAAATCAGATGTTTGAGGTACAACATAAAAACATTTTGACTTTATCCCTTCGCTAGTAATTTTATATATGCCTCTTCATCTCAGAAGTCTAAAAACAAAACTGTATTTTTTTACAGCTTCAAAAGCTAAGGTAGCACGATTAAATGCTATAAAATCAGAAACTACTGCTTTTTTAGTCTTCGTTTACTTCCTCTTAGAGGTATGTGTTACTACTAGCTGAGACTATGTTGTGCTTATCCACTTTTATCCACCTCCAACGCTGATGTGCCTTCTTTTCGTCCACTTGGAGCTTGGCTTGTAGCCAGAGTGCCCTATTCCACTTCTCTTCACATGAAAAAAAGAAAACAGCCAAGAGGGAGGGGGTCTTGGAGGGTGGCAGGTTAAAGATCAGCCAACAGGAAGTCCATAATTGAGACTTCTGGTTGGGTGGAGGGCAATCTATGGATGAGAAAAGGTGCTGGTGGGCTGAATCCCTGAGAAACAAAAGCAAAAGACAAAGGAAATATGCAGTAAAAATATATGTTCATGTTATTATATACTTGCTGGTTCAGATACATGAGTGATGCTTGATATATAAATGTGTATAACCTTTGTAAGATCTGATCAGATGTGTGTCTCCACATCAGTATAGCCGGGCAGGATGTCCCCATTGGAGCAGTTCTTGGGTTCCTCAGCCGGTGGGGCACTGGGCAGCATTTGGGCAGTTGTGGACGTCTCCTCTGGTGATGCCTGGCCTCGCTGGAGCCTGCGGTGGATCAGGGGCACAAAGAACAGCACCACGCCCCCCACCATTGGAGGCACCCCAGCCAGGGAGAAGGCCACGGTGTAATTCCCAAAATAACCATGTAGGAGACCTGTGCAATGAAGGTAACGAGGCAAAATGCAAGGTGAATGAAAAGTGCAAAACATGTGCTTTGAATCAAAAGCATTTTGTGTATACACACAATGAAGTAAATGTACATCCCTTTCCTGCAATGATGTTAAGCTATTCTGCTGCCCGGCAGATGGTGAACATCGCACACTAGCAAAAACAAGCTGTGTGCTGACAAAGGCAGTGACAAAAAAGCTTCATATTTACCAAACCTTGACGTAAACAATGCAGGATTCAAACGATTTACAAACCAGGGTTTGCAAAAACCAAATGAGGAAGGAAATGCACATTCGTTGGGCCTCAAGGACACATGAGAAAACAGCAGGAATTTTCTTAAGTACAGCTCTGGGCCGAGGAGACAATAAGCTTTGTTCAACATCCTAAAATGTGGTGTGCCAGCTTTAGTCTATAAGCAGAGCTGCTTGAAAAATAATAACAGTAATGCCTCGATTTTCTACTGCGATACAGAAGTGTACTCTAATGCATCTTAGTATACTGACACATCAGGAGTCGTCACATGAAAGTCAACTTCACATATCTCCGTTTAATGTTAATGCATTTTCATTGAATAAGTGAGATTATTCAGGCCTAAAAAACATCTCCACCACCCTCAGGCAGCCTGCCCTAAACGCCAGACATTAACAAGTACCAGTCAAAAGTTTGGACACGCTCACCCATTCATATCAGTGGGTGAGTGAACATAACATAGCACTTAAATGTCACTCTGTCAACACTTGGTGTGTACACATCCCAACTAAAGAAAACTAAAGAAATGCTATACTCACAGTACAGCAACAAAGCAAGGCTTGTGGTGTGACATGGCGTATGGCATTCTTGCTCCAGAGCAAACTATACAGAGCAACACATGCTCATGGATTGACAAACACGTTCAGACTATAAAGAGCCTAGCTCCCTTTGTTACGTATGTAAAAGACATGTTTTATGTACAGAACCCATTTTCTTAACTCCTTATCCAATTCAGGGTCACAGAGGGGCTGGAGCTTACCCCAGCTGTCACAGTGCAAGCCAGGTCTCCAGTCTATCTCAGGGCTGTTTTAATGAAAAGGACCTAATATGCTTATTTCCAACTCCATCCATCTATTTTCTTCTGCTTATCCAATTCATGGTCGCGGGGGGGGGGGGGGGGGG